>CAUYPK010117943.1:0-43184 GCA_963574355.1 Loris lydekkerianus
GATTTATACATTTAAAGTGAGTGAAATTTACTGAAGTATACCTCAGCAAAGCTGTTTTAGAAAATCTATGGGACTAAAAGCAGCCATGTAAGTTATCTAAATAACGAAGACCCGGCTCCATCCATGTAAACATGAAAGAGGTAAAGTCTCCATCTTTCTTTAAGGCTGCATAATATTCCATGGTGTACATATACCACAATCTATTAATCCATTTGTGGATAGATGGGCACTTGGGCTTTTTCCATGACTTAGCAATTATGAATAGGGCTGCAATAAACGTTCTGGTACTGGAACATATTCTTCTTAGTAAAGTATCTCAAGAATGGAAGAAAAAGTATCCAATGTACTCAGCCCTACTATGAAACTAATTTATGGCTTTCACATGAAAGCTATAACCCAGTTATAACCTAAGAATAGGGGGAAGGAACAAAAGGAGGGGGGGAGGAGGGAGGTGGGCAGAGGGAGAGTGATTGGTGGGATTACACCTGCAGTGCATCTTACAAGGGTATATGTGAAACTTAGTAAATATAGAATGTAATTGTCTTAACACAATAACTAAGAAAATGCCAGGAAGGCTATGTTAACCAGTGTGATGAAAATGTGTCAAACGGTCTATAAAACCAGTGTATGGTGCCCCATGATTGCATTAATGTACACAGCTATGATTTAATAAAACTTAAATAAATAAATAAATAAATAAATAAATAAATAAATAATGAAGACCCTTTAGCTAATCCTTGGTTTTATTTTCCGTTTTCTGAGCAGAGCTACTCCCAATTCACCATTAGTGTTACATCCTCTGTAATCAAGCCTGTGCTAAAATGATCTTAGCAAAATCAGAGTGGTCAACATCTGTGACAGTGGGGCTGTAAAGAGCAACTGAGTTGTGTGCAGATAGTATCACCAGCTACAGCTATGATGGTATTGATAGCCTCTTCTGCATCTCCATGGCCTAGATGGCCCATAAAACTAATCCCACAATATAGACAACTTACTTACCTGGGGAAATTCTACATACTGTTATTATACGGGCCATTTGCTTGCCCAAGAAAATAGAGCCAGCTGGCCACTTAGGCATCCATAAAAACTATAATGTAATTGACCAATATAAAATGTACCATCACTGGATGGAGAGTGCTTAATTTTACATTCTTCACCAGTACATACTGTGATGCTTCTCTAATCTTTTATGTAAACAATCTTTCCAGGTTAAAGCGGTTAAACCTGGAGAAGACATAAAATAAAGATCCAGGAATAGCCAAATAGTTCTCAGCCACTGGTGTCCTCCTTTTTCTTCAGTGGTAAAGAGAGGATGAAGTTGAAGAAATGATAGTTTTAAAAAATAAGAATATCATAGTTATATCTCTATATTTTATAGATAGTTTTCTTACTAAATTAAGAAAAAAAAAAAACATTCCCATACATGCAAGCAACCCTAACTCCATCCTTGCCACTCCCCTGGTGGTTGATTACATGACTTGAAATAAGGAACTGCCCAACTATTCCCACTTTCTACCCTTTTCCAAAGTTAGTTTTGCTCAAAAAAATTTTTTTTAATTTCTTGTCCAGTTTCCTGAGTGGATCATAAATTATGCCAGGTATGATACAAAGAAAACTGACTTTATTTAATTAAACTATCCTATGGATTTCCCAGACAAGTTTGTCAATTAACTTCTAAAAAATAAACATTTTAATATATATGTGACCATGCAAATGTTTCTTTCTTTTTTGTTTTTATTTATTTATTTATTTGGTTTTTTTGAGACAGAGTCACTATGTCACACTTGGTAGAGTGCTGTGGCATCACAGCTCACGGCAAGCTCAAACTCTTTGGTTTAAGTGATTCTCTTGCCTCAGCTTTCCAAGTAGCTGGAACTATAGGCACCCACCACAACACCCAGTTATTTTTTTGTTATAGTTATCATTGTTGCTTAGCAGGCCCAGGCTGGGTTTGAACCCGCCAGCCCCAGTGTATGTGGCCGGCACCCTACCCACTGAGCTACAGGCACCGAGCTTATGCAAATGTTTCTTTACACAACTACTCTAGGTGTTGTGATACCTCTGAGATTTTTTTTTCTCTGATCAAATTGAGCCAATCAATATTTGATTAGTCCCTGTGGTAAACCCCTAGCACAGTAAAGTACAGTCATGGGCAGTAAAAATAGAGATAGGAGCTGCTAGTTAAAGAGATGTTCTTAAGGCAATAGAGCAGGGCTTAACATCAGGTAGAAAAGAAAAGAAAAGAAGAACACCAAAAGAGAATTAAAAACCCCAAAATACTAGTGATAGTCTCTAGAAATGCACAGGAAAATGAGTTAAGCATTTTTGAATAGAAAAGTCAAATGATAAAATGTTTCCTAATTAACCAGAGCACCTTCTAAATATTGATTATAACTTAGGAAAGTAATAAACTTGTGCATCATAAATCAAGCAGAACATATTTCTTAAGGCATGATGGATGGAAAACAATGGATTGGACTTATTAAAAGTTCACTGTAAAAATAAAAAGATTTTGAAAAAAGACTGTTTATACTTCCTGTTTATCATGTGATCTTTCTAAATGAAATAGATCTTGAAACACATTTTTCAGGAGCTAAGCTACTGATGTAACTGCATTAACAGGGAATAAAAAGAAAAAAGAGAGAAAAAAAAAAATACCAGCCACAACACTGCATGACTCAATGTCTTGGGGATATCATGGATTATAAAGAATGAGAATATTTTATACCAACATTTTTGGCTATAAACAAAATAAAGTCTGAAATTGAGGTGTCTGTCTTTAAGAGTTTATATGCAAGATATTTATCTTTATCGTGGTTCACTAAAAAATACTTGAGCTTAAAATGGAAGAGCTGGAAATAACCACAGTTTGGAAAACTAAAATAAGAAAATAGTTTTTGAACATTGCGGGTACGAAATATTAAGTATTTGCAAATATATATACTGTAAAATCGCACTAATTTGGACCAGTGAGATTGAACCTAGTCTAAAATAGAAAAATATAATTGGGAAATAATTGAAAAGAAAATAAAGTTTCTTTTTAGTACCTGCCGCTGAAATGAAAAACAAGTGGCTAACAACGGACTGGACCTGATGTTAATTGGTAAACCAAATTCATCAGAAAATGTGTGTTGACTATTCTTTTGCACAGAGATTAATCCACAGTGTTTCCTGAGCTCCTTACTTCATGCCCACCAATACATAAAATGCAGGGGAGGACATCGGGGGGACATCGGAGAACTTCATAAATCTGCCTTTCTTAAGAAATGAGTGAGTTTATTGAGTAGCTTACTCTAGTAGAGGGTCAAATATTTCTAAAATGGTATTGGACACCCAGAGTCTTTGCAAAAGACTCCCTCATCACAACAGGACATATTTCATGAAGAGTTATTATTATGGGTCTTTATTGTCATCCTGTACTATCCAGTCTTTGAAGCTATGTCAGTCACTCCTACTCAGTGTCTTGTGGAGCTGCTGCTGGTATACCTTTGGTAACAACCCCCATGTCTTCTAATTTACTGCTTACCCTCTTCTTTGTAATGGAAAACTGGACCATTAGTTTCATTTTAATCATTTTCAAGGTAATAGTTACAGTAATAAACATTCCTATATGCCAGCCTCTATGCTAGCCTGCTCTGGTGGACATCTAATTTTTTGCCTACTGTTATCCATTCCCACTTCTTTTGGAAATAGCATCCAGATTTGACTTTGAGGGAATTTGCCTATTCTCCCTATGACCATCCCTTCCCCCAACACAACACGCGCGCACACACACACACACACACACACACACACTCTTATAGTCTGTAGGGTTCAAGTCAGTGGGCCATGGCCCAAGCTAGACTTCTCAAAATATTTTCTCTCCCTTCTGTGGTCATTGGTGGAGCCAATGAGAACTAGTTTTAGTTTTCCTGGAACAATTGGGAAGGAGATGACCTCTTTCTGCTGTAGTTACTAGCTGTAAGGATAATAACATGAACCTAGACATGTCTCTTGAGAATGAAACTGATATAGAAGAAAGCAAAATGTAGAGATGAAAAAAGAGGCAGAATCTTGGTAACATTAAGTCCCTAGGATTCAGCTATACCTGAATCCACTCTTAGACCTTTCAGTTATTAAACTATTATAGCCTATTTTTTGGTTCTGCAATTTGGGGTTCTGCTTCTGATCCTTGAAGTATCTGCTTAATAGACACACACTACTTCATTTAATTTCTATAGCAATCCTCTGGAGGAGATGCTGGAATTCTCTACCTTTAATGCATCAGAAATCTGGGGCTCACAGAGATAAGAATTTTTCCCCGTGATACCGTCATACTGTGATAGAACCAGGACTAAAGCCCTGTCCGTCTAACACCAAGTCCACGCCCTTTACCCCTGCCCTCATCTTCCCCACTGCCTCATTTCTCTCCGTGACCCCAGTGTTTAGCACAGGCTCTGACAAATACTAGGTGTTCTGTCAGTATTTATGGTTTAGTTGGGATTACAGGAGAGAAAAACAAACTTTCCTGCCTAAAATGGACAAAGGCATATAATAAAATAGAATGGAAGAAAACCAACTGGAGACTGGGGGATGCTGGGGTGTGAGGGAGAGAAGAATGAGACAATTTTGACTAGAACAAAGGATTTTGGAGAATTCCTGGAAGCTGGCCCAGTTAAATCTTTACCAAAGAAAGTTGATTCCAAAATTGGGTTAAACTTTTACCTAAACTATCCTATTTATCTGATTCTTGTACTTAATAACCCATACTTCATAAAGAGCACAAAGGTACACTTCTTAATGGTTAAATTTGCCCAAGTTCCTATTTAGAAAGGCAGATTGACATATTCTTCTCTATATTTGAGACAAGCTTTTCCGCTTTGCTGCTGTATCATGACATTGGATTTTTTTTTTTTTTTTAACTCACACTAGTTAGTGATCCCAAAAGGGGCTCAGTTTCTGTTCACGTTCCAAGAGCTGTGAAGCTTATCTGAGGACCAACCTCTTACAGAGTTCAAAGGGAACTCTACCCTCAGATATGCCTGTGAAATTGTGTAGCAAGTGCAGAAACAGCCCCTTAAATGGAATGCAGACACATCTGTCCTAATTAAGTAATAGTCACCTCTGGCTTAGTCATATCACAAAGTGCACCCCAAATATCACAAGCCCAAGTACACACAGACACATGAGGGCCAGGACAGCAGCATGCGATGAAAGCGTGCAGCATAAAAATGGATGCTAAATGCTATTCAGGTCAGGGGTCTCTGCCAGCGATGGCTGACAAGCCTCACCTGTCTGGTTCACTCAGCCTGTGCAGGTCTGAGTTCATTAGGCAGATGATGGCGGAGTGTGGCTAAAGCAAACTGAAAATATTAAGACTCTGCACATCCATGAAAATGGATGACTGCACAGGGATTTCATCCCAGATGATAGCCCAGGAGGCAAAGAGCTCCCTGAGAAACTCCATAAATTACCCTTATTACTTAGTATGTGTAAAGCGTGCAAAATCAGAATAATAGCTTCAACTCACAGAAAGCTTGCTTTAGCCCACGTACTTGGTTAAGGTTTCTGCAGTCCTTACCTCAGCCTCATAACCACCCCTGTAGGGTTGTCACTATCATGCCAATTCCAGAGCTGGGGAGAGGGGGGCTCAGTGGGGTAAGTTACATGCCCAAAGTCACACACTCTTAAATGACAAGGCTGGGGTTCAACTTTAGGGCTAGCTGTCTTTGGAATGAGGGTACGTAACTGTGTTATACCACCACAACCAGAGGCTACACAGAGCACCAAAGTCAAGTCCTCTCGGATGCAATTTGGTTCAATTGCATTTCTTTCCATTTTGGTATTACCCGTAAAATAAACATAACATAAATCTTACCATTTAAATCATTTTTAAGTGTGCAGTTCTGTGGCATTATGTACATTCATCTCATTGTGCGCTAATTATCACTATCAATCTTCAGAACTTTTTCATCACTCCCAACTGAAACTCTGTACACATTAAACAACACTGCCCATTCCTCCCTTCCCCTAATCCCTGGTAATCACTATTCTACTTTCTGTTTCTATGAATTTGACTACTCTAGGTACCTCTATTAAGTGGCGATAATCGTATTTGTCCTTCTGTGTCTGGCTCATTTCACTTAACATAATGTCTTCAAGTTCGTCCATGTTGTAGCATCAGTCTGAATTTCACTCCTTTGCAAGGTAGAATAATATTCCATTATATGCGATACCACAATTTGTTTATCCATTTATCTTCTGGATAAATGCTTTCAATTCATCTGAGCATATGCCCAGAAGTGGAATTACTAAACCATATGGTATTTCTGTGTTTAATTTTTTGAGAAACCACCATAGTGTTCTCCACAGCAGCAGCACCATTTGACATTTCCATTAGTAAAGCACAAAGGTTCCAATTCCTCCACCCCCTCACCAACACTTGTTATTGGTGTTTTTTTGTTGTTGTTGTTTTTAATCATACTCATCCTAATGGGGTAAACTGTTGCCTCATGGTGCTTCTGATTTTGATTTCCCTGGCAATGATAGTAGCATTGAGCATCTCCTTGTGTGCTTATTTACCACTCATATATCTTCTTCAAAGATATGTCTGAGACACTTGCCCATTAATCCCCTAATAGAAATATGAATTTGCTGTCATTATGTGGGTTGCCTTTTTACTCTGTTGCTATTGTCTTTTGATGCATAAGAGTTTTTAAGTTCAATTGCATTTGAATAAGAAATGTTCATCCCCTATGTATACAAGAGTGTGATCAGGAAGACAGAGATGAGCAACAAGGATTCTCTTTGTTAGAGAATGAAGTGCACAAGCAGCATGATATGATTAATACCATATGGGAATTCAGCAAAATAATTTTTAAACATTAGCCAGGGATGATGGCACACACCTGCAGTCCCTACTCAGGAGGTTGAAGCAGGAGGATCACTTGAGCCCGGGAGTTTGAGGTTGCAGTGAGTGGTGATGTGCCACTGCACTATAGTTGGGGTGACAGAGCAAGACCCATTCTCAAAAAAAAAAAAAAAAAGAGCATTTTATCTGTAGTCCTTGGAGCAACATTCTACTGTTTCTCTCTATTCTACATCCTTTGCCTGATACCTTTGAAGAACAATCCATCCTGTGTGTAAGTTGTATGGCTCTGGCAGGGCTGGCAAATGTATGGAATCTGCTTTCCACTACAGCCACAGGAGAGGGTGGCCACAAGGCTGGTTGATCAGAATATCGCATCCATTTACCCAAAGTGGCTGACCTATGAAAAGCACATAAGCCAAATAAATCCAGTCAAAGAGGATTTATTTGCAGACTCTTTCCTCTGAGGTAACCAAACTGGAAGGACAGGCTGGCCCCTTGGCAGTCTCACTCCCCATCTCACCTCCCTCACCTACCCCATCTGTAGTGAGAAAGGATCAAATCAGCAACAAGAGAAAAGAGAGTCCCCTGAGAAAGAAACACATCTGGAAACACCAGTACCCAATGATGCCCTCTGCCTCTAGAACATGGATCATGAAACTAACACCCACCGGTCAAATCCAAACCTTGGTCTGTTTTTGTTGGACGTAAGAGCTAAGTATGGTTTTCACATTTTTACATGGTTGGAGAAAAATCAAAAGAATGATAACACTTCCTGACACACAAAAATGATGGAACTCATGTATAATGCCCGTAAATAAAGTTTTTCTGGAAAACAGCCACACTCACCCATTTGCATCTTGTTTGTAGCTGTTTTGTGCTATAACAACAGAGTAGAGTATTTGCAGAAGGGACGATAAGGCTTACAAAGCTGAAAATATTTACCATCTGGCTATTGATATTAAATGTTCACTGGTCTCTGCTCTAAAGCAAAGTCAATACCCTGAACTGTTACGTGAGCCCAGAAAACCTCTTTTGATTGCTTACACTGGTGGGAGTTGGATCTCGGTCACTTACAACAAAGTGTTTCCTGAAAAATATCCTTTTGGCTTTAAGAATGAGGAACATGGAGTTCAGAGGGAATAACATAACTTGCTTAGTCACGTAGCTGAGGACAGAAAGGGACCAGTCTGACTTCATGTTGTACAAGCTCCGTAGCCACAAAGGGCCCCATACTCAGGAAGACTCTGCACTTGGCTTTGTGCTCTGTTACCAGAATCTTGAGATTCATGGTAAGTTTTGCACAAGGGGCCCTGAAAATGATGTAGCTGGTCTTGGGACCACCTACTTAGCCTCCCTAGCCCTACATACCTTATTTACCCTTTTCTAATCACATTCCACTTCAGCATAATTTTCTACCACCTTAACACATTAATATTAGGAAAAACTGTTATTATGGCAGCCTCTATATTTTAATTCCAACATAATTTCTAGTAAGAAGAGCACATTTTCTCACCTTTACAACAAAATTTTCTCCAAGGGTCAAGTAAAATAGCTATAATTTTATTTTTACATGATTTAATTATTCTCATCATTGTAATTATTTTGTATTTATTTTGTATTTCACTTATAGTCTGGGAGTGGTGTGGCATAGGGAATGGATTCAGTAATTCTGCAAGTTCATAAATTGGGAACAGAATTTCAAAAATTGTGCCTGTTATGGAAGCATCTGGCTGTGGTGATAATTGAAATGAAAACATTTATAAAGCAATGTTTGGGTCAAGTAATCTATAACACAGGGCAAACCTAGTCAAAACTAAATCTCTCTGTCTGAAACAATCCAAACTGTAAAAAATGAGCCCAAGAAACGCAAGAGGAAAGAAGAGTTAAATCATACAGGACGACACTGCTCTTTGATTTTTTAGCAATATTAACCTATTCAGGTTATGTTGGGTTTTCACCTTGTCCGTTCTCCCCATTTGTCCAAAGACCTTTTATTATAACTAGATTTTTCTCCTTCTTTCCTTCTTTTTTCCTTCTTTCCTTGCATCTCTCCATGCTTCCTTCTTTCCTTCTTTCTTTCCTTTTCTTTTTATAACTTTTCCCATTTTTATAAATTGCCAAAGTAATATGTGTTTATTGTAAGATTTTTTTTTTATTTGTTTTCCTTTTTTCTTGCAATAGATGTAAGTGGACAAGTTGTTCTTTGATACGTGGATGAAGTGTACAATGCTGGAGTCAGGGCATTTTAGCGTCTCCATCACCTGAATAGTCTGCATTGTACCCAACAGGTAACTTTTGATCCCTTACCTCCCTTTCACAGTCCCTCCTTCTGAGTTTCCAAAGTCTAATTTACCATTCTGTGTGATCATGTATCCCCATCACTTAGCTCCCACTTAAGAATGAGTGCAGGTAGTATTTTACTGAGATACTTCACTTAGGATAAGGGCGTCCAGTTCCATATTGTAGGATATTTTTAAGATAAAGGTAAGGAGGGAAAAGAACAAAATTATTCATCATTTTATCACCCACAGTTAACCATGGTTAACATTAATTTTTGTCATTGCTAACATTCAAAATATGTGTTTTTCTAATCCATCCTTTATATACACGTATAACTTTTAAAAACGGAATCTTATTGTACATACTATTAGGAATTTGCTTGTGAACATTTCCCCATGTCTTCATTAGTTTTCTGCATTGTCATTTTAATGACTACATTTTATATAATTTATTTAGCAAATTCCCTACTGTTCGACATTTGGGTAGTTTCTAATTTTCAGCTGTACGAAACAGCACTGCATTGAACATCCTTGTACCTGTATTGATATGTACATGTGTGCTTCTTTCATTCATTTTATTTTAAAGGCTAAGAGAAACAATCTTTAATTTCTATGATTCTACAGCCTCTCAATTCCATAACACTACTGAGAAGGGAGCTTGGGGAAAAGTATATGTGTAATATATAATTTCAAACACTTGCATAGCATAATGCCTACACATTGTATTTCTCAACAAATGATCCCTAGCTATTAACAGCTTAAAGACAGAGTAGCCTCCTTGACATCAAATTCAAGTGACAGTTTTCCTTGGTTGCCATTTTTAAACCTCAACAGAGCCTTTTTTTTTAAGAGATGGAAATATTCATGTCCCACCATCCCTTAGAATATGGGTTCCATTAGTTTAGAACCCATGTGAAAAAAATGGGATATCCCTTTATTCCACTTACATCTTAGTATCCCCCTCATCCTAATATTTTAGGATTAGATAAATGCATCTTAAGCAACTCAAAATAGACATAAAACTGACAAACTAATAGGAACATATTTGTATGCAAAACAATTTACTATTCTTTTTTTTTTCAATCGCAGGAACTTTAGAAAAAAAGATCCAGTCCCAACTCAATAAAAATTAATAAATTAATTAGACTAAAGACTTTTCATTCTATGTTAAATACATCTAAAAAGTTTTATTATAATTGGAAGGTAATTTTAATTTTTAAAAATAGATTAAATAGGCTGGGCAGGGTGGCTCACACCTGTAATTCCAGCTCTTTGGGAGGCTGAGATAGGAGGATTGCTTGAGGCTAGGAGTTTGAGAACATGCTGAGCAAAAGTAAGACCTCATCTCTACAAAAAAGTTGAAAAATTAGCCTGGCACAGGGGCCTGTGTCTGTAGTCCCAGTTACTTGTGAGGCTGAGAAGGGTTGTTAAAGCCCAGGAGTTTGAAGTTGCCGTGAGCTAGGCTGATGCCGCTATAATAGATAGCCCAGGAGACAGAGCAAGATTCTGTGTCAAAAGAAGCAAAAGAAGAAAAAAATAGATTAAATAATAATAAGAGAGCTAAATTTCTTCCTCACATGGTTCAGTATCTACAAGGGACTTACGTCTTTTAGACTTTCCAATAACCAAGCTTCCAAACTGGCAAATGTTCATATAGGTACCAGCAGAAGTGTCCTATCTATTGCAGGTTCTCCATGAATGTTTCAAATAATCATCACTTTAGGTACATTGAGAATTCCCTTGGAGAGTGTAATAGCTTAGCGTTCAACTTAGGATCTGGCATGTAGGTTACAATAAAAATTTTATTAATACATAAATGAATAAATCAATGCCACCAGGTATTGCCCTTACTGTTAACATTCGGTACAACTTTTACGTCTTCTCTTTATTTATAATTGTTATTGATTCATAACTTCTCTTAGTTTCCTCATCTGTAAAATGAAAACAGTAATAGTGCCTCATAGAAATGTTGTAAGAATTCAACAGTGGAGATTATTGAATTGCATGGCATTTATAAGCCCTCAACAAATATTAGCTATTTCAATTAACAATAGCATAATCATCATCATTATCATCACCAGCATCACCACCTTCAGTATCATCAGTATTGCTATTATTATCCTCATCATCCTTGGATGCAAATGCCATCCGCTCTGCTCTCTTTTTAAGCAGGTGTTAGACTTATTTTCTCCTTGAGATTATTTTTCTTTTTCTTTTTTTTCAAATTTACCTTTTTTTTTTTTTTTTTTTTTTTAATTGTTGGGGATTCATTGAGGGTACAAGAAACCAGGTCACACTGATTACATTTGTTAGGTAAAGTCCCTCTTACAATCGTGTCTTGGTCCCAAAAGGTGTGGCACACACCAAGGAACATGATTTTTCTACAGTGGAGTTTCTCATACATTCCCCACCTGAGGGTATCATGTGGAAAGGAGTCAGGGATTAAGAATTGAGAGGAAAAGGGAGTCGGTTAATTTTGGAAAAGCAAAATGTTTCAGAAAACCTTGGCCAGGCGTCTGAGAAAAAATGGACTCAGCAATTACAGTTGTTATGAAACTTGTGTTTTATGAAGCCAGAGGCTGGAACTATACAATAAAACAACTTTGAAATATCAAAAGATCACTTTGGGTGGCCTGCCAGTGGATTGCAGACATGACTTTTATATTGAGAGGGACTGTCTGGCATTGGATCAGAGGAACTATACGGTTTGAACAGGATATCAGTAGATAGTTTGGGCTTAAATAAAAAATCAAAGTGGCAAATCAGTGCAGCATAAGCAAAACCTAAGAGATTTGTTTTGTACAGTGTAAAGAAAGAGTAGTTTCTGTAAACATCAAACTCCAGAGGAAAATGCTGGAGATTTCTTTTTATACCATTTCAGTGCACTGAAACTTTTCATGGACTTAACTGATTTTTAGGAAGACATTTAACATTGCAATCTGCATGGGAACATTCTTTGAGATAATTTAAGAGCAAATTCATCATACACGCTCACTTTTCTAATTATTGAGGGGAGATTTAAAAAAATTGCAAGTTGGAGAGAGAGACAGGGCAAAAAATCCCTCCAATTTTATAAAGGAAAAGGAAAAAGGGAACGCAGAAACTGTCCATTGTTGAAAACCACACCTATAAAAGCTAATGAGAGCGTGGCCGCACTGTGTCTGATGATTGATAAGCAGCCAGTCTTGTAAATGTTACCAGCTCAAAATGAAAACAAAAGCATGCACAAGTCGCAGCCTATAATTGGTTAGAAAGACCACTTACTGCTTCCAGAACTCAGCTGCTTGCCACTCTCTCTTCAAACAGATTATTAATCCACATGCCGTTCAAGTTCTAAATTCATTTTAGCAGCAACCACAGCCATTTCTCATCCACTAGACTGCAATATATACAAAATGTAGAAGCCAGCAAAATGGAATCATGTCTTAGGATGTTTAGGAACCAAATCTTCTGTTCAAGCAAGTAAATTATGACATAGAAAAGGGTACCAGTGCTAAAACGGAACACAAACAAGCCGTCATTTCTCCCTAGAAATTTTCAAAATGATTTTGCCAGGGAGGTACCCCAAGCTAACAAACAAGAGACCTATGGGCATTATAAATGATATCATTATATCTGCAGAAAGCCATCTTCAAGAAATGGACTGTTACGATATTAGCGTACTTTAAATGTTGGTGATTGGAGCCTGGTCCACCTGCAGGGTTAAAAATAGAAGGCTCCTCTGTGTTGCAGTCTTTTATGCCACAGTGTCCTGCAAACAGAACCTGTTTGCCTGCAGGTCCTTCCATTGGCCTTCCAGTCTTCTAGAGAGACTGTCTGAATGACGCCTTGATTGCAGCTAATTACCTCTGCTCCAACCAGCATGTTTACACATATCCAGCCCAGACTTCTCCACCAATGCTGGAATTCTCTTGCTAAATACAGACTGATCTTCCTGTCACCAACCTTACCTCGTTCAATCAATCCTTCACAGTGCCATCAGAGGCACCTTTCTAAAACATAAATCTGATAACTGTGAGTGCCCTATTTTAGAAGTCATCAACAGCAAACCTCTTTCCTCCTAGATTATATCCCAAAATCCTTACAACAATCATTAAGAAATTATACAATGGGCATTTTGTACATGTCACACTTAATAGTGTAAGAATTATGATAGTTTTAAATTATTAAACAAAGATATTATTTTTGTTTTGAGACAGAGTCTCGCTCTGATGCCCAGGCTAGAGTGCTATGGCTTCAGCCTAGCTCACAGCAACCCTCAAACTCCTGGATACAAGAGGATCCTCCTTCCTCAGCCTCCTAAGTAGCTGGGACTACAGGCACCTGCCACTACTAATTTTTCTATTTTTAGGAGAGATGGAGTCTTGCTTTTGCTCAGGCTGGTCTCAAACTTCTGAGTTCAGCAGTCCTCCTGCCTCGACCTCTGAAAGTGCTGGGATTCCCAAAGTTTGTTTTTTTGTTTTTTTTGTTTTTTGTTTTTTAATTTCCCATGTACCTTGTGTTTTTGTCTAATGAGCAATGGCTTCAATGTATTTTTAGTAGACCAGATACACACTGGAGCAGTGGTTTTCAACCAGAGGTAGTTTGTCCTCTGGGACAGTGGTCCCCACCATTTTTGGCACCATAGACCAATTTCCTGTAAGACAATTTTTGCACAGACCAAGGGGCTGTGGGCATAGGGGATGGTTTCAGGATGATTCATGTACATTGCATATCAACCTCAGATCATCAGGCATTAGATTCTCATGAGGATCCTGCAACCTAGATCCCTCACAAGTGCAGTTTGCAGTAGGGTCCACACACCTATGAGGATCTATCTGACAGACCTCAGGTGCTGATTCAAGCAATGGTAGTGGCTATAAATACAAATGAAACCTTGTTTGCTCACCTCCTGCTGTACAGCCTGGTTCTAACAGGCCATTGACCAGGATCTGTCCACAGCCTGAAGGTTGGGGACCATAGCTCTAGGGAACATTTGGCAATCTCTGGAGTCATTTTTCCTGCTCACAATAGGAAGACTTGACTCACATCTGGTGGGTGGAGGCCAGGAAAGCTGCTGAACACCCTACAGTGGCCCAGGACAGCCTTCACAACAAAGAAACATCTGGCCCCAAAATGGGAATAGCGCTGAGCTTGAGAAATCCTGCAACAAAAGAATAAAAATTATTGCTCAGCTGTAACCATGAAATTTGGGTTTAGTCTTCTACTGCAGGAGGGACCCTCACAGACTAATGAATGTGTGGTTCTGGAAATTGACCTTCACTTCACTTAAGGTTACAATGAACACTAAAAAAGGAGCTGGACTATATTGCACCCGTATATGATATGCACACCAGGTTGGCCTGAGTCTTCAGATGAGCTGAGCAGAGAAAGGGGTCAGGAGGTGTTACAAAGGATTAAAATGGCTAAGGAACTTCTTGTGCCCAGAGACTTCTCACTCAGCACAGGTACTATCAGTCATGGCTGTCAGTCCCTACGAAGAACTGGAGGACCTGAGAATTCATTTTTCTTAGAGCACTCAGTGACAAATTCTGTGCTAGCTAACAGCCTGTTTCTGTATCCCCTGCCATTTAAGATTCTTATATCCTCCAACTTCATCTGTTGGTGTTTCCATTAATCATCATCCCTTCAGGACAAAGATGTACCAGTGAAACAATGATCTTGGGAGCCAGACTGAATTGAGCAAGAAAAAGAAGTTCTGAAATCTTCCCTTAACATGTCAAAGCTAAAACTTTAAAATCCAAATGAGGCCTTTGAGATGATTCCTGCCTGCCATCCCAGCACTTTGGGAGGCCAACAGTTGAGGATCACTTGAGGCCAGGAGTACAAGACCAGACTGAGCAAGAGCAAGACTCCCATCTCTACAATGTATAATAAAAATAGCTGGGTGTGGAGGCACATGCCTGTAGTCCCAGCTACTCAGGAGGCTGAAGTGGGAGGATTGCTTTGAGCCCAGGAGCTCAAGGTTACACTGAGCTGTGACCATGCCGATGCATCCCGCCACAGGTGACAAAGTGAGGCCCTGTCTCTAAAAAAAACTTTAAAAAGATCTGAATGCATTTTTTATTTTTACCACTACCCAGGAAAACCTGGAAATCAGGATATGACATTAGAAAACTTTCCAACTTCCCAACAGGAAGGGGAGGGTGTTTGGGAATGTAGGGGGATGTAGAGGACAAAGAAAAGAGGTCAAACACAAGGGCCCTGACTTCTACAGGGTCAAGAACTGGGTGGGGCTGTGTGAGAGGCAGGCAGAAGTCTGGAGAGCCTGAGGGAGGAGCTGAAAGCCTCAGGGAGTTGGGCCCAACTTTTCATTTGTGCTACTGCAAACAGGCCACTTTTCAGATTGCCTCTGATAAACGTGCAACAGCGAAGGAAAAGGAAATGTGGCATGTTTGTGGCAAAGGGATCCCATTGTTTCTACATGCCCCTGGTGAGGAACACAAAAGGTAAATATCAAGTTGAGGGGCAGCAGGCCAATGAGAGGGATGTTTCTAGTCGAGGCTGGGATGGCCCACCAGACCTGCATGCAGAGGCAGGATGCAGCTGAGATCCAGGGGATCTGCAACAGGAGGGCCCATGTCAACATGGGAAATCACACCCAGGAGAGCTAACCAAAAAGGGAAGATCAAAGTTTTAATATCTTTGAAATTCAGCAGCAATTGCTAAGTGGGATAAACATGCCTTCATGAAGTCAGCAAAGACCTGGAGAGATTAGCCTCATGGCAGAGTGGGGCAGGCCCATCTGTGACAACACACGGATATGCACACAGGGGCCCCAGCTTTGGAGGAAGAGGAAGCAGGGCCGCCCTCCGAGAGCAGAACTGGGGTCTACTCAGATGCACGAGCAAAGGGAATGGACCATCACTAAGTTTAGATAAATTGTGGAAATAAAGAAGCTATAATGTTTTGTACATATAAATTGTAGTATTTAAAATATTGGTGTTCGTTTTAGTAGGAAACTCCTACTTACAGAGTGCTATTATGAGGTAACTGAAGCACAAAAAAAGTAACTTAACTCACCCAAGGTCACAGAGTCAGAGAGTGGGGGAGCCCTGGCTCCAAGGACTTTCCACTGGGCCTCCTTCACCGTGACATGAGCACACCCTGGATGGTCTGACCCTCCCTGAGGAGAGGCCTCGCTTACCACTGCCGCATACTCTGTTTCAGTCATTAGATTATTCCCAAACATGCCAGACTTTATTCCTCCTTCAGGGTTTTGAACAAGTTTTTCTTGCTACTTCATTGCACTTCCAAAGCACACTGTTCCCTCCCCAATTGATTTTCTCTTCTGCCCAACCTAACACACCTTTGGGGAGGCTGGAACCCTCTTCCTGGTAGCAAAAGTTGGGAAATACAGAGGAGGAAGCTAACAAAATCAAGTTACTGAGCCAATTTCCAGAGAAAGAGTGCTATTTTTTCCTGCCTGTCTGGTTTTCCTCTGGGCAGAGAGGTTGCCAGGCTCACCAGGTGGTTCACAACCACCTCCTGCGTCTTACTGGCTACACCCACTGAGCTACTCCCATAAGCTCTCAAGCTCAGAGACTTGCTGCAACGATTCTGTTGACAGGCCAAACAACCCCCTGAGAGCTCATTCCTTGTTCCTCTGGCACACAACCTTCCTTAATTTGTCCCCATCTTTCCTCCACAATGAAACTAGCCAGGCTACCCACAATTTCTGTTTTACTTACACGTGGCTTTTCTCATTGTCATGGCATTAATGTGAAATGAAAAGCCTCCTAACCTAAGATAATCATAAGTACCTCAGCTAATTCTCTGCTTCACTTAGTTTACCTTTCACTGGCTAATCTCATTTTTGTGGCCCCATGAATCTAAATGCCCTGCAAGTTGACACTTTTTGAGGCCTTCCTATAACTACAGATCAATTCATGTTCTCCTAAAGTCATTCAGGTTAGCACAGCACTTTCCAATAGAACTTTCTGTGATGATGGACTATTCTATATCTGTGCTGTCCAAAATAGTACCCACTAGCCACCTGTGGCTGTTGCATCCTTGAAATGTGGCTAGTGTGGCTGAGGAAGTAAAACTTTATTTAATTTTAATTCATTTAAATGTAAATTGCCACATGGGTCTGGTGGCTACCATGCTGGATAATCACGGGATTAGAACATTCAATTTCAACTTTCTGCCTAAAGATTAAAGATTATTTCCAGGCCTACATGATATATTTGTAAACCCACTAACCAAATTCATGTCATAGGAGGGTTACTATGAAAGTTTTGAGACAAACTGTTACAGTCCATTATTTCACTTCTAAGAAACACAGTCAACAGCGCCCTTTCTGATTCACCTGTGCAAGTTCCAACTTGCTCCCTCCACTGCAGATTTCCGTTTTGATCAATAATAGCTATCAGCTGTCATAACCAACCCAAAAGAGCAGAGCTCTCCCTGTCACCTCTAAAAGCAGTCATCACTTCTTTTCCAAGACTCACATTTTATTCCTTTATTTGTCATAGAATCCATTGCAGCACATTAATTCATTATTTACATGTTGGTCTTCCTTCCAACATGTGTTAGAATATTCTCTCTCTGAAGGAAGGAAAGGACATTTCTATTCATCCTTGCTTTACTAACACCTAGAGCAAGAGGGGGCATAGGAGTTATCCCAACTGGTATGTGAATAAATGAATGAAAAGTAACAATGAAGATTGACAAATACATTACAACTACTTTTTTAAAATGAGCATAGTAAGGATAAAACCTAGCTGGTTCGGAGATAATAAACATCTCATCTTTTTGTATCTTTTTCACTGAAATTTCTTTTTATAAAAATCACTGTGATTTATTTGAGGAATATAGAATTCTAATTGCTAATGAGGCCTCCATAGAGGCCAGAATTAAAGAAAGTATTTGAGTTGTCAGTTATTAAATGTTGGTAATAGATGGGACACAACATGCCTGGTGAAACAGTTCTCACCACAGATGTCATCTGCTACATACACTAACCCAGGACATGTTTCTGCAGACTTCTGAGTCACAATTACTGCGCTGAATGTTGCCTCCAATCCCTTTTCCAAATCACTGTTCTCTTTTTAAATGCAAATCATGTTGAGTCATGTCCATGACTGAAATCCACTGCTGACCAAATTCCTTAACATGGCCTACAGGCTACTAGAGGAATGGACATCCAACCCAACTCTCCAGACCCATCTTAGACTGCACACCCTTGCTCCAGTCACATTGGCCTTTCTTCAGGACCTCACCATCTCCACCAAGTTCCTTCTCACCTCAGCACATGTGAACCTTTCAGCTCATGCTCCCTGGAACTCTCTTGTCTCTCTCTTTGCCTAGTTAATGCCAGCTCACCTATCAGCTCTCAGCTCAGGCATCACTTGGGGGAAGACTTCCCTGAAATCTGGACAAGGCCAGATTGTCCTTTGATAAACAACTTGTACTGTCTCATAACACACATCCCAGAAGGTTTTGAATTGTCAATTCTCAAATATTGGCTACAGATTTGTGAGTATTTGAGACACATCAGTTTTCACCCAGGAGGTTCCACAGCAGCCTGAGCTGTGTTTACTTCTATTCACACTGTGACTCCATGGCCCCTAGCACTGTCATGGGCACTAAGTGGGCACTCAATAAAGATCTGTTCAATAAATGAAAGAATAAATGAATGATTGGTACCAATAATTTCCCTTAAGGGTATAGGTCTAGCAACTAAATGTTACTAACGATCAAAACTCACAGTACCTAAAGATCACAAGAATCAGGACCTTGATAAAGAATAAACACATCAATCATGGCCTAACTTGATTGGGTAAAAAACAATAATAATGACTCGCAAATAAAGGTAAGGCACTAAGATCACTTAAGGGATTCTATCTCATACTAGTTAGTGTGACCCTTCTAGAGGTCACTAAGGCAGCCCAGGCCGGGTGCAGTGGTGGTTCACGCCTGTAATCCCAGCACCCTGGGAGGCCGAGATGGGTAGATTGCCTGAGCTTACAAGTTTGAGACCAGCCTGCACTACAGTGAGCCCTGCCTCTAAAAAAAATAGCTGGACCTTGTGGTGGATACCTGTAATCCCAGCTACTTGGGAGGCTGAGGTAAGAGAATCACTTAAGCCCAAGAGTCTGAGGTTGCTGTGAGCTATGACGCCATGGCACTCTACCAAGGGTCATAAAGTGAGACTCTGTCTCTAAAAAAATAAAGCAGCCCAGCATATGACCATCTGAAGTGAGCAGCCAGTTGCTTTCAGAGATAATTAGAAACACTAATGTAAAAATATTCAGAAATCGTCCTTGTGGAATTTACTTCAAGGGTCAAGGATATGGACTTTTTAGCTTAAATGTTTGCTGATTATTTAGATAAGTCAAGGGAAACAGAAAGCTTCACTTTTTACATTTTGTTTTGGATATACTATGTACTTTATAAACATACAATAAAACATGTTGATTAAAAATTCATATTCACTTATTTATTCATTCAACAACTACTTTGTACTCAGCAGCAGTGGACAACATACTGTTCGGCCTCGGGGAGCCTACACTCAAATGAATGATAACAGCTGATATTTACAAAATGGCAACTCTTGTGCCAGACACTGTACTAAGAGTTTGACATGCATTATCTCACTTTAATGGTCTATTTTATCCTGCAATCCTATTACTATGTATCTATCCAAAAGAAAAATAATCATTTTACCATAAAGACATTTGCACTCAAATAGTTATAGCAATTCAATTTATAATTGCAAAGATGTGAACTACCCAATGTCTATCAACCCATGAATGGATTAATAAACTATGATACATGTAGACCATGGAATACTACTTAGCCATTCAAAAAAAGATGGAAACTTTACATCTTCTATATTTACCTGGACAGAGTTGAAGCACATTCTCTTTAATAAAGTATCTCAAGAAAGAGAAAAACAAAGGCCAGCATAGTGGCTCACACCTCTAAGGCTAGCCCTCTTAGAGGCCAAGGCAGGTAAGCTCATGAGTTCCAGACCAGCTTGAGCTAGAACACGATCCCATCTCTAAAAATAGCCAGGCATTATGGCCAGTGCCTGTAGTCCCAGTTATTTGGGATGCTGAGGCAAAAGGATCACTTGAGCTCAAGAGTTTGAGGTTACTGTGAGCTATGATATGACACCACAGCACTCTACAGAGGGCAACAAATTAAGACCCTGCAAAAAAAAAAAAAAAAAAAAAAAAAAAAGAATGGAAAAACAAGCATCCTATGTACTTAATACTAATTTGAAATTAGTAGATGAACAACTATAGGCCCACACCAGGGAAAAACACAATTAAATTCGGAGGGGGGGCTGTTCCCATCTGACGTATTCCAAGGATCCATATTCCAAGGATATATGGCACACCTCCTGGGTGAAGAACTCAAATACAACTTGAACTTTTCCTAACAAATGCAAACAATGTAACCTAATCATGTGTACCATTATATTAATCTGAAATTTAAAATTTTATATATATAGATAGAGAGAAAGAGAGAGAGAAAGTATTTTTAACAAAAATCTAAGTCCCCAATATCCTTCCAGTAAACTTTACTTAAATTAGTGGCAGTTTTTATTGCTTACATACAACTCAAGAAAATTAATCATTGAAATATGACAAAACAGGTTGGAAAAAGGTCATATGGTAGAGTTGGAATCAGAACACATGCACTCTGACACTAGATCTCTCCTCACTCCTAAAAAAGAAATATGAGTGCCATGGCTCGTAGGGTGAACTCCAGCAGGTTCTATGCTGTCCCATTTTGATCAAGGTTTTGGTAAGATGTCACCACCAACCACAAATGTGTCCATGCTTCCTGCCCTTTATCTGAGAGGTTTGAAGGATCTCTTGGAGCAGAAGCATGAGGGCTGGCTACAAGCAGTGAGTTGGCAGAGGTCTGTGAGTAGAATCAGCCAGAGTGTATAGGGCACCAACAAATATCAGTTCAAGCTGGACACAGCTGCTGATGGACTGGCCTCTGGCACTTGATGGTTTTCCCTGGATAAGGTCCCCAATGACCTTGGACCTAAGTCAGCTCCCAGGCTGAATAGTGTCCTCATCTCCTGTTCCCTCTTTCCTAGCCAGAGCTTCATCTAGTTCTGAGGAGTGGAAACACGACCCTGCAAGCATACATCCAAAATTTCTGGGCCAGAAGCCTCTTTCTCTGAGTCTTAAAGTCTCTAATGTTGCTTCCAAAGTAAATGACTCAATTCTGGGGGAAGAAAAAAGCCCCCAGAAAACAAGTGAGAAAGCACCCGGCAGGGACACAGCCAAGGTGGAGTTATTATTGTGCCCCATGACCTTGCCCCAAGGGAGCAAAGCAATCAATGCTCCTTGTAAACCCAGGAGAGAATGACACGTGTATAAATACATTGCCGGAGTCCAGTGAGGAATCCAAGAGCGTTTCTTTGACTGTGTTGGTTGTGGATTTCTTACACATACAATAACAAGTCCCTGGCTTTCCTGGCACATATGTTTGAGCAATGTGTTGCTACATCTCTGACAGTTGGTGACATTTCCTTTGCAGTCAGCAAGATTTGTACAGAGGCAGTGGGTCCAATGAAGAAATTAACATCCTAAGTCTCTATATGTGCTATTAGTCATCATTTGTGCCTTTATCCAAAAAATATTCACTGAACACCTACTGTGTGGTTAGCCCCAGGAGACAGAGATGAATCCACAGCAATTATTGCTGTTGAAGAAACAATAACTTCTTTACTCAATAATATTATTAGTTAGAACAATTGCAATTAACATTTATTTAAGAACATACAGTGTGCCAGGGATTGTCTAACTATTTTCCATGGAATGTTTCCTCTATCCAAACCTTGCAGGAGATCTGCTATTACCCCCATTTTACCGGCAGGAAGCACAGTATAGTTATTTGCTCCCAAGATCACACTAGTACAATAATGGCAACAACAGGCTTCTGAATTCCAAGAGAGAGATGTAAGTCCCACAGAGGGGTTCCAGGAGGGTTTCGGAGTGCAGAGACTGTGTGAGTTCATCCAGTAACTGCACAGCTCTTTCAAATGATGTTAAGGAAATGTGAGCATACTTCGTTGGTAAGTCTTTTTTCAAAAATCATTTGCTCCTCCATCCCTCATCTGAGAGCTGCTTATGAATCTGAAGATCCTGATAATAGACTTTACATGAAGACCTTACATTGATCTCACTTCAAAGCTTGAAAAACTTCATTCTATTTGAAGTCCATTGTATTTGAGATATGAAAATTTAGTAAATCAAGTAAACTTCAGGGAAAAAATTGCCACAGAGTTAAAAGATCAATTAAGGACATTGATACCTTGATGAATTCACCTATTGACCCAGAGGCCACTACATAATCAGAATTTTACAATTAGATGAGATGTTAAACCTAAACTGATCTATTACCTTCAATTTAAAAGTGAAAGAATGTACCTTTCATTTGATTCCACAATCCCATTATTAGTAGAAAAAAAATTATTTTACCACAAGGATATTTGCACTAGAATGTTTATTGCAGCTCAGTTCACAATCACCAAGATGAAGAAGCAACCCAAGTGCTATGGCGTACTATTCGGCCATAAGGAAGGATGGAGACTGCATCTTCTGTGTTTACCTGGATGGAGCTGAAACATATTCTTCTCAATAAAGTTTTGCAAGCATGTAAAAGCAAGTATCCAATGTACTCAATAATAATATGAAACCAATATATAGACAATTTCGCGTCCACACAAAAGAAAACACAAGTTGGACTTTGAGGCAGAATTCCTGGGGAAGCAGGATCCGTGTGGAGACATAGGGTCGCCAGAAGATGGGATGACTGGAGTTTTTCCATGTAACTGCTGACTGAAAAGCTACGAAGCTGGCCCGGCCCTAGAAGTGCTGTGTAAAAAACGTGTTTGGGACATTTACTCGCATGGAATTACAGGAACTAGTGGGTGCCAAAGGCCTGGTTCCGCGTTGCCATCAGAGGGTTCATAGTGGCGTGATGCACGCAGACTCCTGTGAGTTCCCCTAAGTTCTTAGAGGACGGCTTTGCCATTTGAATCTGAGAGTTGCAAAGTTCCTTAAAGAATGGCCCTTGTGGATAAGCACAAAGTCAAGAGACCGCGCTTGGACAGAATTTGTGAAGGTATCCGCCCCCAGATCATGAACTGCCCCCTACACCCCTGCCCCGTGGTGCCGCTGCTGGATGGTCGTGACTGCACAGTGGAGAGGCCGATCCTGAAGGACCTGGCCTCCGTGGCCTTCTGTGACGCCCAGTCCACTCAGGAAATCCACGAGGAGGTGTTAAACGAGGCCGTGGGCGCCATGATGTACCACACCAGCACCCTCACCAGGGAGGACCTGGAGAAGTTCAAGGCCCTGCGAGTGATCGAGCGGATAGGGAGTGGCTAGGACAACGTGGACATCAAGGCTGCCGGCGAGCTCGGGATTGCTGTGTGCAACATCCCGTCTGCAGCAGTGGAAGAGTCGGCCGATTCCACCATCTGCCACATTCTCAACCTGTACCCGAGAAACGCATGGCTGTACCAGGTGCTGCGGGAGTACCAGTACCTGGTACCAGTGTAGAGCAGATGCGAGAGGTGGCCTCGGGAGCAGCGCTCATGGCGGGAAACGCTGGGCCTCATAGCCTTTGGTCACACGGGGCAGGCGGTTGCTGTTCGAGCCAAGGCCTTTGGATTCAGCCTCGTATTTTATGACACATACTTGCAGGATGGGATAGAGCGGTCCCTGGACGTGCAGAGGGTCTACACCCTGCAGGACTTGCTGCATCAGAGCGACTGCGTCTCCTGGCACTGCAATCTCAATGAACATAACCACCACTTCATCAATGACTTTACTATAAGCAGATGAGGCAACGAGCATTCCTCGTGAATGCAGCCTGTGGTGGCCTGGTGGATGAGAAAGCCTTAGCCCAGGCCTTCAAGGAGGGCAGGATACAAGGGGCGGCCCTGGACTTGCATGAATCGGAGCCCTTTAGCTTTGCTCAGGGTCCAATGAAGGATGCACCAAACCTCATGTGTACTCCCCACGCTACCTGGTACAGTGAGCCGGCCTCACTGGAGATGAGGGAGGCTGCTGCCATGGAAATACGCGGGGCAATCATAGGTCGCAGGTCAGAAATCTTACAAAACTGTGTGAACAAGGAATTCTTTGTCACATCAGCTCCTTGGTCAGTAATAGACCAACGAGCAATTCATCCTGAACTCAATGGTGCCACATACAGATACCCACTAGGTATAGTGGGTGTGGCTCCAGGAGGACTGCCTGCAGCCATGGAAGGGATCATCCCTGGAGGCATCCCAGTGACTCCCAATCTCCCTTCGTTGGCACACCCTTCCCAAGTGCCCTGTCCCAACCAGCACACAAAACTCGGGGACAGTTGAGAGCACCCCAATGAGTAATAGCAGAGGATGCTGATGCCGGAAAGATTGTATCTGCCTAATCCATGACCAGACTCAAGAAAGCTGACAGTTACCTCACGTGGATAGTTTAATTGAAAATCTGAACTTCATGCAAGTCTGTCAGTATGAAAAGTGGGTCAATTCAAGAAACAAAGATGCTCATGTTTTGATTTTAATTTACCCCAAAGCAAAATTGGCTTGCTCAAGGAAGAAAAGTGACTCTTGAAACCTTTTTTGCCGGTGATCTAACAATCGTGATATTTACAAAGTGTTGTAAAATAATTAACAGCAGCTATTTCCATAGGTTAAGAACTTTATGTTGATTTAATGGATTTTCCTTTTCAAATACCATTAAACCCTTTATGTTAAAAAAGGAGAGAGACACTAGAAAGCTTACTTTCTCTGTGCTCTCCTCTACGTGAAGATAAAATGAGAAAAGGGCTGTCTGCAAACCCGGAAGCAGACTCTTACATACACTGCTAGTACCTTGATCTTAGACTTCCCAGTCCCCAGACCTGTGGAGAAATAAATGTTTGTTGTATTCTGTTACATGCATAGCAGCCTGAACTAAGGTAGCACTGTTACTGTCATTTTCCTTTCATTTATAAACTTTCATTTATAAAACGAAAGTTCCTCAGAACTTTCGTTTTATAAATGAGGAACTGGACATGGATTTAGAAACCTGACTAGATTCACTAGTAAAAATTAAGGGTGGGTTTCAATCCAGGTTTGTGTGATGCCAAAGACTTTATTTACTGTTTAACTTTTTACTAGGCTATATTTTATAATTGCTATTTCATTTGAATGTAAATATATTTTAAAATGGTTGGAAATAATTTGTTATTGTTAGGTATTTAAAACTTGCAGTGATATTTTATTGATAGTTTACATAAACTTGAAACTAAATTGGTTAAGGAAAAAATTCTTTGGCCTGGCTTCTCTATGATCAAACACAATTTAAAGACAGATATTCTTGGGTGATAGTGGTTAGTAAAAACAACAATGCATTTGTGTATGTGTTTCCCCTTAAAAGCTTTATTGTGGTAAAACTAACATACAATAAATGATACAGATTTAATGCATGGTTTGCTAAGTTGTGACAAATGTATGTATATACTTATTAAATCATTACCACAATTCATATGGTGAACATATCCATTACCTCCACTAAATTTCCTGGTGCCCCTTTGAAATCCCTTCTCTTGCCCTCCCTATAATCCCCATCCAAGTAACCACTGATCGACTTTCTATCATTATAAACAATGGTAGTAGGACCATAATCCCAGGAAACCTGTATTACCATCTAAGCTTTCTAAATGTGCCAGAATACATTTAGGAGGTTAATGCTAAAATGCATTTCTATCCCTGCGAGCTCCTGTCCTCTTCCACTGAATGGGCTTCCAGTGTTTTTGAAGTTAGAAAATTTAGATTTGGGCATCTTGAGGCCCTAAGGGGCTGATCATAGGATGCAAGGCTTTCTGGTGTTCCTTCCTCCTCACTTCCATGCCTAGTGTTCACATACTATTAATTATAAACAGATGTTCTTCATAATTAAGCAAAGCATTCCACAACAGATTTTGGAGTTCTTTATGTGTATGTTTAAGCCTGGCATTGTGATAAAGGTGCATAGGTGATGAGCTTTTAGTCATAGTTCTGAGTTTTAGTTTCCATTCTGCCATGGAAAAATCACAAAATCCGAGCCTTAGTTCTCTCACCTGTAAAGTGGGAAAGGGTTATACTTCACAAGTTAAGAAATTAAAAGAAAATTTTGCAAGTGAATGGTATGATAAAGTTATATAATCCGAATTGTGTCCTATGACTGATTCATGGTGTTAGAACTATTTTTTTTAAGCTTAGCAGTTTTAACTTTGTTTAATTCTTAAATTTTTTTTTTTTTTTTTTTTGAGATAGAGCCTCAAGTTGTCACCATGGGTAGAGTGTAATGGCATCACAGCTCACACAACCTCCAGCTCCTGGGCTTAAGTGATTCACTTGCCTCAGCCTCCCAAGTAGCTGGGGCTATAGGCACCCGCCACAACGCCTGGCTAGTTTTTGGTTGTAGTTGTTATTGTTGTTTGGCAGGCCCGGGCTGGATTTGAACCCGCCAGCTCTGGTGAATGTGGCTGGTGCCTTAGTCGCTTGAGTTACAGGCACTGAGCCAATTCTTAAAATTTTTTAAGAATTTTTTTGACAGTTCTCACTCTGTTGCCCAGACCAGAGTGCCATGTATTTCTAAATACATTTTGTTCATTTTATTTCTAAAATTGGCAGACTTGTTGATTCACTGGGCTAGTATTGAAAGGATTACCTTTTTTTTTTTTTTTTTAAAGGTAGAATCTCACTATGTTGCCTTCGGTAGAGTGCTGTGGTGTCACAGCTCACAGCAACCTCAAACTCTTGGGCTTGAGTGATTCTCTTGCCTCAGCCTCCCAACTAGCTGGGACTACAGGTGTTGGCCACAATGCTCGGCTATTTTTGTTGTTGTTGTTATCATTGTTGTTTAGCAGGCCTGGGTTGGGTTCGAACCCACCAGCCCTGGTGTATGTTGCCGGCGCCCTAACCACTAGCTATGGGATTACTTTTGCCTTCCCCTTTCCATGATGTACCGTAATTCAGCATAGGACAGCTCTTAGTTAGTATGTCTCAGATTTCCCTTTTTTTTTTAGAGACAGAGTTTCACTTTGTCACCCTCAGTAGAGTCCTATGGCGTCACAGCTCACAGTAACCTCCAACTCCTGGGCTTAGGTGATTCTCTTGTCTCAGCCTCCTGAGTAGCTTGGACTACAGGCGTCTGCCACAACACCTGGCTATTTTTTTTGTTGCGGTTTGGCAGGGTCCGGGTTTGAACCCGCCACCCTTTGTATATGGGGCTGGTGCCCTACCCACTGAGCCACAGGTGCCGCCCTCAGATTTCCCATTTAAATCTGTAAATATACTTCAAGTTTTATGATGCTAACAGTTAATGTAAAGTTTTTTGTTTTTGTTTTTTAATATTGGGAGGAACCTATACCATGCTTTTGTACTTGCTCATTCTCATTGCTGTAGCAGGAGATAACTTTGTATTGTGGGAGCTAGGGAAACCAGGGCCATTTTTCTTGTCTCTTCTGTTTGGGTTTATTTGGGTTAGAAGATTGTCTAAAGGTTGCCTAGTGAAAAAAAGGATTTGCTGAATTGAGCTTGTTCTTCTTGGGTGAGCCCAGAAACAACCTGAGGCGTGGGGATAACAAATAGGAAAATGTGGGAGAACTGGTGAGTTTCCTTGGAAAGTTGTTGGGATCTTTGAGTAGGGGAGTATGTGGAGAATAATTGAGTCTCCATTCTCCTCCCCTCTAGAGCCTGTGCACTCCAACACAAAGGGAGCTTTAAGATGGAGGTACAATTGTAATTTCCTAGAAATTACTGCTTCTGGTAACTGCTCATTCAGTTTGCACCTCTTTGCTGCAATGGATAAAACAATGGGAACAATAAAGCCATTTATCTGATAGCTGTAGCCTCAATGGGATGTTTGTTTTAATAATGGTATAATTTGTAGGACTCATAAATTGTGATTTTATTCTCATGGAAATAACCGCCCGGTGGTATTTGGATTCTCAGGTCTCCTGTTGTGGATAATTTCACTAACATTCTGGCTGACAATTCCTTTTATTTCAGACTTCGTTTTAGGTTGTTCAGGCTGGTTGGGTAATTAGACTGGTGCAGAGCCAATTTTCTTTAGTTTAGGGTTGGCAGGTGGTTACTAGGTAACTAGAGGATCAGGGGAAGAAATTCTGCTTAGGGTTTCAAGGCAAACTACCCAGATTTGTTTTTATTATTTGGGATTTAAAAAAATTCTATCTAATGCCAAAATATCTGATGAAAATTAAAAATTTAAATCATCTGAATGTTTATTTTTCATGGTACCAAACAACCCATCATATTTGGAATATTGTATGTTTGAGTTATTAATTTTCACTACATGTTTTAGCTGAATAATCAGAGAGGGCAGGAATGATAATAGCTATCACATGTGAGACTTTGCCCTAGGTGTTTTACATACATTATCTCTAAATCTTAATGAGAACTCTGAGAGATAGGTATTGTTTCCATTTTACCTATACAAAAAACTTAAATTCAGAGTAGTTTAGTAGCTAAATTAAAGTATCCTAGCTAATTTAGTAGCAGGTAATTTATCAGATTCAAACCTTATACTTGGCTTTCATTTATAGTATTGTTAAAAACCATTCTGAAGATACATTCAAGTTTCTATTAAACTTTTAGATAATAAAGCAATTGGCTCAAAAATATGTTATAAATGAGTTAGTTAGTATCTATGCTTTTCCTGTCATTTAATCTTATATCACAGCAGTAAGACACATGGAGTATTTTGATTATCTTTCCAAAATTAAAGAATTTCTAAATATAATGGTGTTTTAAGAATTCTTTAAAAGTTTCCAAAGCATGGTATAATTACTGGAATTAGCCTCGGACTTGGAATTTGAGGTTCGGTTTTCAAAATCTTGGTACTGCCATTTTTTGGATAATATTGTATACGTCTCTTAACCATCATTGGATAATCCTTAACCCTCAGATAAGCCTTATTTTACTTATCTGCAAAATAGGGATATGATATCCACTTTACAGAGATGTTAGGGTTAATGTCTTTCGTAGTGTCTGCCATGTAACTATAACATAGTAGGCACTCAATCAATGTTGGTTTCCTTTTTTTTTTTTTTTTGCAGTTTTTGGTCAGGGCTGGGTTTGAACCGGCCACCTCTGGCATATGGGGTTAGTGCCCTACTCCTTTGAGCCACAGGCGGCTGCCCTGTTTCCTTCTTTCTTGGTTAACTCTACTATTAGTGGAGTATCAGGGGATAATTTGATGCCTCTTTCATTGTTGGCCACAGGATTTATTGAAAGGTGGCCAACTTCTAGTGCCATTATGTTATATTTTCATCCTGATACTGTTTAACATAGAGTTCTTTTTTTTTTTTTTTCCTAGGAACTTGTTTCTTCAGGTAGGTAATTTGTTTACAGGACATTTAGATAGCTGGTTTTTTGTTTACACTTTCTTGGTTAAGAGAGTGAGTGCCTATGTGGAAAGGGCATTGAATTTGTAATCATACAAACAGCTTTGCTACTTACTAGCTACAACTATCTTTCTCTCTCTGAGACTTGGGATAGAGCTAATAATAACTGACCTTCCCATCTGTTGTGAGGATCAAGTGAATAATGGATGTGAAAATATCTTTTAAATTGAAAAATGCCAGGTAAGAGAGTAACTTATTACATGACTTTCCTAATTAGATTAGGTGGAGCTTATTGAGGATTTACTACCATTAAAAAAAAAAAAATGGACTGCTTCACAAATTTGCATATCATCTCGTGCAGTGGTCATGCTAATCTTCTCTGTACTGTTCCAATTTTAGTATATGTGCTGCCAAAGCAAGCATAGAATTTACCATTTTAAGAGGGAAATTTAAAATTTCACTTGAGTTAAATAAAGAATATTTTTTTTTTCCCAGAGACAGAGTGTTGACTATTGCCCAGGTTAGAGTGTAGTGATGCAATCATAGCTCATTGTAACCTCCCACCTCAGCCTCCCAAGTACTTTAGCCCATAGGTGTACCACAACACCTGTAGTGTGATTTTTTAATAATATTTATTTGTAGAGATGAGGGTCTGGTTATGTGGTGTAGTTTGGCCTCAAACTCCTGGCCTTAAGTGATCCTCCTGTCTTGGCCTGCCAAAGTACTGGGATTATAAGCTTGAGCTGCCATACCCTCCCCAAGAAGACATTTTGATGAGTTTTATGGTTGTCTTTGGAGACAGTAGACGAGAACAGGCCAGAGTGAGGTCCTGGTTAAATAAACTGTTGCGTGAATATACCTGACTACATAGTGGAAGTAAGAATGGGGTGAAATGGTGGTACAACTGTGAGGCAAGCCAAGGGGACTTAGACTTGATGTTTGTATCTTGGTCTAGGATTGAGGAAGAGGGATGCTCCTTGATTAGAAAACTTAGGACACTGGGCAATGTTTGAAGGAGAATTGGTTGAAAGAGTAGGGTTGGTGTTAACAGCTTCTTTTATAAGGACACTCACTTGAAATCCCAGTTTTAAGTCTTCTAGAAATACGTACAGAAGTTCAAGTAGATTTTTTTTTTTCCCATTCCTTACTCTTCCTATCCTCCAGCAGTTAAATTGTGTCCATCTTTAGGGGAATGTTCCAAGTGAGTTCTGTGATTATTGTACATATATCCAGTGGTTGCTCTCAGGTGAGCATATCGACATTATCTTCATTTAAAGAGGTGCAGGTGGCTGGCAAGTGGGGGATCTGCTTAATTTTATGTGATCAACTTCCAGTTATTTCTTCCCTGAAATCGATTTACAATGTTTCAGTGATGCAGATGATATTTTTCCTAAGTGGAACATCAACCCATATTTTCTTTGTGTTTAATTATTGATGTACATGAATGTTGCATTGTATTGTTTAAGAATTTTTCCATCTGAAGACAGGCTTCTGTCTCTGAATTTTGTTACAAAACTAATTTTACTCGTTTTTCTTTTGGGGGTTGTCAGTTTTTCTTTACTGCAAGTGACTGCATTAAATATTTAATATTAGGGTAGAATAGGTGTTGATTAGGATAGTGTCAAAGTCTGCATTTTATCTGACTGTAAGAACACATTTAGTTATCTTTCTTACCCTCTTTGTCTCCCACTATGATGGCCATGTAGTGATTAAGTGTAGGTGGTTTCCATAGGCCCCACTCATAATCAGTCTGAGTTACTTTATCTCAATAACTTTATATAGAATATCAGCTGATATTTGAATAATTCTTTGTATTTTTATGTGATTTAAACTTTTTCTTTTTGCTAATCTGTTTCTTATTCTAAACTAGTAGCTTTTTTTGTTTTTTCTCCATCTTTTTACTCACTTTATTTAGCACAGAGCTAAGAATAATGTTAGCTGGCATTGTGCTATCTACCAGGCATTATGCCAAGTGCAATATTTGTTTTAATCTGTACTATCCCTATTTTATAGAAGAGAAAACTGAGTCTCAGAGATAGAAATTTGTTCAGCCTCACAGCTTTATGAAGGAATGTAGCTGTGATTAGACCTCAAGCAGTCTGACTTCAGAGCCTGCATACTTAACAACTTCACTGTATTTTCTCAGAAAATGAGTAAATGAATATATAGGCATATATGAATATGCTATTTGTCTTATTCGAACCTTAAAACTCATGAAGCAGATATTATGCTTTTCATTTCCATTCTATAGGTGAAGAAAAATGAAGTGAATTTATTATACATAGTTGCAGAATTTCTGGGCCCCTAATTCCTGGACTCCTGAATTAAAATCCCATATTTTTCCCTCCCTCTATCATACTTTTAGGTTCACATCTGTTTTCTTAGGAATGTACAGTAGCTTTTTGGTAGGAAAAATAGGTTCTTTAATTTAGACTAACTGAAGATAAGAGGCAGCCTTAACCATCTTTCTGTAAGCTTTTCTTTTTTAAATCTAAGGAACAAAATTCCCTGGTAGAGAGACAGAGAGCTACTTGAGGGTAGATAGGCTAGCTCTGTGTGTATGTTTTTGTTTTTTTTTTTTTTAATTGTTAAATCATAGCTGTGTACATTAGTGCAATTGCCTGTGTGTATGTGTTTGTGTATGTATGTGTGATCTCCATTTTCCTGGTGGCTGGCATAGAGGATATTTTTCATAAAGGTTGCTGAGGGAATGCGTGATTGAAAAAGTCGATGCTGATCTAGGATTATTAGAAAGTGATGATATTAAAATTGCTAGCTTACTTTTCTATCCTATGCTTTCTCCTGATTGCGTCATATTTGGTCACTATTTGATTATGTTCGAGAATTACAGTAACACTAATTATGGTGGCACTTAATACTGTTGAGCCATGAAGGTAAGGTGACTGTCTCAACAGAGCCTTCATATGAGAAAGGGATTACACTTAAGCATTTGTAACACTCAAAGAAACAATTTTTCTGATGTCTGGCTGAACTTAATTGTATTGGACTCTTTTTGATTGCCTTGTCAGATTTCTTTTGTATTTCTGTAAAGAGGATATGATAGTGGCAAATTAGTTTTTTATTTTTATTTTTTTGCTTAAGTGTGCATTTTAAGTAAAGAAATTGAAGTGGTACTAACTATATTCTGTGACTGTTTTTTTTTTGAGACAGAATCTCATTTTGTTGCCCTCAGTAGAGTGCCATGGTGTCACAGCTCATAGCAACCTCTAGCTCTTGGGCTTAGGCGATTCTCTTGCCTCAGCCTCTGAAGTAGCTGGGACTCCAAGCGCCCGCCACAACGCCCGGCTATTTTTTGTTGCAGCTTGGCCAGGGCCGGTTTTGAACCTGCTACCCTCAGTATATGGGGTCAGCACCTTACTCACTGAGCCATAGGCACCGCCTATTCTGTGACATTTTTGCACTGAAATATTGGCACTAAAATAACAGGATTATTTTAATATTATTAGAAAATTTATAAGCCTTTGAATTTCATGGAGCTGGAAGAGATCATCATTTGTTCCAGACTCTCTTATTACAGATAAGGAACAGAAGCCCAGAGAAGTCAGTTGATTTTCTCAAGATTATATAGTTTGAAAACAAAGAACCTGGGAATATATCCTAAGTTTCCTTGTATTTACCATAGCATACTCATTTTCCTTTGAAAATTATTTTCTTAAAGGCGCTGTCATGTCACAAGGGCAAAGTCATAGGCTCAAGTGTTTTGGCTCATCTGTCCTGTAAATATATCATATCCTTGTTATTGTATAAAAAAGGAAATTGTGTGACTTTTGATAGGAACATGTGAGCAGTCACAGATCAAGGGTTAGTTCCATTAATAGCCTTCTTCCTAGCCCTTGAGAAGAAGCCAGTTTTGCTTCATTTAGCTTCTAGGCAATATCACATCACATCCAAATGTAGTAATGTCATAGCCTAGCTACTTGGTTTTTCAGCTACCCTGCTCTGTGTTGTTTTTGTGTACAATTATAGTTCAAAATATTTGAGAATTCCTAAGCTCTTCTTATTTTAGTCTGAGATGGTTATTAATGTTCAGATAAATTACTCCTCAGATATGAGTGTTATAATTGATTCTGTTGTTTCAGATTGTAGATTTCAATGTCAGGTGGTAAGCTACATATTACTTTATCTTTGTCTCAAGCTGTTGCCCTGGGTAGAAACATTTTACCAGTTACCCTGGCGTCACAGCTCATAGCAACCTCCAACTCTTGGGCATAAGCGATTCTCCTGCTTCATCCTCCCAAGTAGCTGAGACTACAGGCGCCTGCACAATGCCTGGCTATTTTTTGGTTGTAGTTGTCATTGTTGTTTGCCAGGCCCGGGCTGGATTCGAACCTGCCAGCTCCAGTGTATGTGGTTGGCGCCCTAGCGAGCTATAGGCACCGACCCATGTATCTTTTAATAATTAGTTTTAATGTGGAAGCTGTATGAGATAAACAATTACAGTCTCCTGGGCCTGCTCTGTCACTTGGTACCCATCAGTCCAATTTTTTCTCATTTTATGCCTATGAGCTGTACAGGTACATACATACTCATGAATGATCTTCTCCTATCAGTAATTTTTAGGGCCCTGAAATATGTCTCACTCAGTTTCCTTGCAGAGGAAGCTTAGAGGGAGTAGAGTACAGGGTAGCTGATGGAAGAAGCCCAAACATTCAGTGACTCAAACAAGATAGACGTTTATCTTTTACATAATAGTCAAGAGGTAGGTCTGTTATGATCACGGTGGTTAGAGGTTCTGCTCCACGAAATTGTCCAGAGTTCCAGGTTCCTTCTGTCTCATTGTTGTCCTAGATGATGCCGTATGCACATGCTCAAAGACAGATCATTAGTACCTTGAGATGAGTCCATGAGAAGGGAGAAGAGAGAGTATGGGCCACATAGTTGCCTTTTAAAGAAAAAAGGTGAGCTGGAAGTTGTATACATCAATTCTCCTGGCATTTGTTCATTATATTGAAAAACATAGCATACCTATTTGTAAATAATAGTAAGTGTAGTTTCTATCTGGGTTGCATGTACCCAGTTAAATCTTGGCAGAGGGTGAGGGTTGGGGAGTGTCTATACTGAAAGGAAGAAAGGGAAAAATGGATACTATTGTTGTCTTCCATTGAGTCAAAGCTAGAGAGTAAAAATAATATAACCCTTCTTCCATTTATTACTTTTTAACATTCTCACCACAACTTCTGAGGTAGGTGGTGTTATAACTATTTTATTAACTGGGAAACTGATTTTTAGGTATTAAGGACCTGGTTTAAAGTCACAAGGTTGGCTTAAAACTGAACTTACTATCTTCTTCCCCAAACCTTCTTCTCTTCATGCTTATCTCAGTGAATGACACCGCCATTTTCTCTATCACCCAAGCTGGAAATTTGGGATTTCCTTATCTTCTCATACTCCTTCAGTCACAAAGTTGTGTAGATATTATCACCTTAACATTTCTCAAATCTGTGCCTGTCTCGCCACCCCCCACACATGTTACCTTACCTCAGACTCTCAGCAGCTGTTGTCTGGACAACAGTCTCCATTCTTACATCGGCTGCGAGGGTCACCTGCGAGGGTCACCTCTCGTGACTTCCTCGTCTCAGCCTAACCCTGCCAAACCACTTGCAGTCCCTAGCATTCTCCATATGCTGTTTTACTGCCAAATTTTTACTCAGGTCACTTCTTTTGCTCAAATGGTCTTCTTCCCCTCTTAAGTTGGCAAATAGGACTTTATTTTAGTTTTAAAAATCTAGCAACCAACATCACTTCGTCTTTAGAGCTGTTGCTCTTTTCCAGATAGAATTGACTATTTTCTTTTCATGCTTCTTTTGTGTTGATGATGGTAATAGAATCTGTAACACTGTGTTGTAATCATTTATGTGTCTTTTATCATTGGCACTCAGTTCTGTGCCTGATAGGGAGCAGCTCAATAATTGCTTGAATGAGTTAAGTATGTGATAGACTGGTACTTAAATCCAAATTCTCTGTTTTTCTTATCATGATGACTCTGTGTATGTACATATTTCTCAGGAGCTGCTTCCCAACACCAAATTTGGAGATCTGACCTTCTAGGATTTATTTTCTTTGGCAATCAAGAGTAGCCCTGTTTGAAAAGGGCTGTTTCAACAAATGCCTTTGTGGCATCATCATTTGTTTTTTTGAGACAGAGCCTCAAGTTGTCGCCCTGGGTAGAGTGCTGTGGCATCACAGCTCACAGCAACCTCCAGCTCCTGGGCTTAAGTGATTCTCTTGCCTCAGCCTCCCAAGTGGCTGGGACTACAGGCACCCACCACAACGCCTGGCTATTTTTATGGTTGTAGTTTTCGTTGTTTGGCAAGCCTGGGCTGGGTTCTAACCCGCCAGCTGTGGTGTATGTGCCTGGCGCCTTAGCCACTTGAGCTATAGGTGCAGAGCCTTGAAGGTAGTTTTATTCTTAAGGTTATTTACAAAGTACATGTATGAAAATGGAAAAGGAAGAACTTCAATTTACTGTATGCACAGTTTAGGGAAATATCTAACTTCCCAGTGATGAGTGTAAATTCAGCTTTGGCTATTATCATTTCTGATCACTGAAGCTTGCTTACTGTGGGTTTAAACCTTCAGTTTTGGTGTTAATCATTTAAAACTTAATTGGTGGATGTTAAAGCAATAAAAAGTAATAAAGTTTGAAATATGGCAGTCATTTGGTCTTGTTTACTTTTCAACTAATTGTACTCAAACTTAAGTGTGTTTGGGGAAAAAGGAAAGAGAAGAATTAAAGCTGTAGTCAACTACTTTGATCTCAGCTTGAGCCCTGCACACCTGTCACTGGCTTGTGGAAGTTTTGCTCCATAATTAAAAGCTCCTCTCTCATGTTATTACTTAATTGGATGCCCCAAGAACCTGGTGAAAGAGTGGAATCCTCTTAATTGCATACCAGCTTTTAAAACAAATCACCAATGTTTAATGTGGTATTGTTTTTATAAGCCTTCCCTGGAAAGAGTTTTGATTGCTTCAAGTCCAAAAGGAAATACAGTCCCTATGTTTTGGAGCAGTGAGGATTCTGCAGTTTATAAAAATCTTATAATACTTTGAAACATCTCTTCTCAAAGAGTTGAGGAATATAACAACATTTACACAATGCTTTACATTTTGACCAAGTGTTTGCTCTTTATTATTATTATTTTTTATTCCTATAATAGCTCTAAGAAAGGTACTATAATTGTGTTTCTCATTTTACAGGTGAGGAAACTGAGGGTCAGAAAAGTGACTTCCCCAACCCTATACAATTAATAAGTGGTGGCAACCAATGAAAACCCTAAAGCCTGCCTTCTTTCTCATGCATCATGCTGTCTCAATGAACATAAACTGCATGTGTAGAAATATCAGTTTAGTGAGTTTTTCCTTTAACTTGTTTTGTCATAATGTAGTTTCAGTTTAGCTGAGTGTGTTTGGTACTCTTATAGCCGTGCACATATAGTGGAAAGAGTCAGCCTGGTAGGAGATTGAAGAAGCCAAGGTGCTGGGGTATGACACCATTGCTTCTCCATTCCACGCTTGGATCATGACTGTATCTAACTGAAAAATCCTTGAGGTTGTCTGGGTCTTTCAGGTCCTGCTGCTGTGTGGGCATATCCTTTGTAGTATATTTAAATGCTGAACAGTTATGACAACTGGTCTAAATGAGTTTCTGTGACAGTCATGTCCATTGAGGCCCCAGTATCTTATTTTCCTCTCCTACTGTAAGGGCCAACTAGTGGAAAGAGCTTTTGGCAGGGAATCAGGAAACCTTGATTCTACAGTTATAGTTGGGTGATTTGCTAACTGACCTATTCCCTTCAGGACTAAGTTTGGATAGTATCACTTCTGTGAAGACTTATCTGGCGTCTTCATGGCCTTAGTACCTTTTTGTTTCTGGGTTTCTGTGATACCCTGTTCACATGTCCACTGAGTGTGTGTATGTATACACACATACATACATACACATACATATATACATATGTATATAGTACTTATCACATCATTCTGCAATTATATGTTTTTTCCATAAAACTGTACATTTCACCCTTTTTTTCTACTAGACTATTTGTACTTGAGAACAATTGCCCCAAACTGTATATCCTACAAGAGCACATTCATAAGGTTCCTTGTGGTAGATATCTGTCACCTGCTACCTTAGCTTCTCTTTTATCTTAGCAATGGTGTCAGCTTCTCAGGAGGCTGAGGATAGAGGAATGCTTGAGCCCAGGAGTTTGAGGCCACACCATTGCGCTCCACCCTTATTCACAGAGTGAGATCTTGTTTCTTTAAAAAAAAAAAAAGGGAGGGGTGGTTGTACCTGTGGCTCAAGGAGTGGGGTGCTGGCCCCATATACCGGAGGTAGCAGGTTCAAACCTGGCCCCAGCAAAAAAAGAAAAAAAACAAACAAAAAAAGAAATCTTTTTATTTGGAATGATTATGGACTCACTGGAAGTTGCAAAAAAAAAAAAAAAAAAAAAGTATTATGTAATCTCCCAGTTTTTGCTTAAGATAAGATCTCATGTAATGTAGAATGGTAGTCTCTAACCTTTTTGGCACAAGGGACCAGTTTCATGGAAGACACATTTCTGCGCATGAAGAGAGAGGCATATTGGGGGATGGGACAGGAGATGGAGCTCAGTGATGTTGTGTAGCCCAGTTCCTAACAGGCCATGGACTGGGGTACTGGTCCGTGGCTCAGGGGACTTGGGACTGCATATGTAGAACAATGTCAAAACTAAGTAATTGACTTTGATAAAATACTGTTAACCAGACTATAGACGTTCTTCTTTTTTTTTTGCAGTTTTTGGCCGGGGCTGGGTTTGAACCCTGCCACCTCCGGTATATGGGGTTGGCGCCCTACTCCTTTGAGCCACAGGTGCCACCCCCTAGACCTTATTCATTTTTTATCATTTTCATAGACATTCATTTGTTTATGAAATGATATACCCTCCCATACACATAGATACAGAGAATGCCAAAAAACTTGAATTTATTTCTGGAGTCTCAATTCTATTTCCATTTATCTGCTGATGGACATTTGAGTTGTTTTTACCTTTTAGCTACTGTAAATAGTGCTGCTGTGAACATGTGGGTAGATATATTGTTTGAGTACCTCTCTTGAATTATTTGGGATGTATACCTGTGGGTAGATATATTTGTTTGAGTACTCTTTTGAGTTCTTTGGGGTGTATACCTAGGAGTGGAATTGCTGGGTCATATGGTAATTCTATGTTTAACTTGTTGAAGAACTGGCAAACTGTTATCAATAATGATTGCACCATTTTAGTATTCCCACCAACAATGTATGAGAATGTATTGCCAGATTCAAGGTCATAAAGTTTTCTCCTGTTTTCTTCTAAGAATTATATGGTTTTGGCTTAGAGCCTATAGCACAGTAGTTATGGTACTGGCCGCATACACCCAGGCTGGCGGATTCAAACCTAGCCCAGGCCTGCCAAACAACAACAACTGCAACAAAAAAATAGCCTGGTGTTGTGGGGATGCCTGTAGTCCCAGCTACTTGGGAGGCTGAAGCATGAGAATCGCTTAAGCCCAAGAGTTAGAGGTTACTGTGAGCTGTGATGCTACAGCACTCTACAGAGGGCAACCTAGTGAGACTCTGTCTCAAAAAAACAAACAAAAAAAACAAAAAAACAAAAAAACGTGGTTTTTAGTCTTTATATTTAGGTTTTAGGTCCATTTTGAGTCAAGTTTTTTATTTGTGATGTGAGGTAGGGATCCAGCTGCATTCTTTTGAATGGAAGTATCTAGTTGTCCCAGCACCATTTGTTGAAGAGATTGTTCTTTCCTTTATTGATTGATCTTGGCACCTATGTTAAATCATTTGGCTGTAGATGCATGAATTTATTTCTGGAGTCTCAATTCTATTTCCATTGATCTGTGTGGATCCTTATGCCAGTGCCACACTGTTTTGATTACTGTATCTTTGTAGAGAATTTTGAAATCGGGAAGTATGTGTTCTCCAACTTCGTCATTCTTTTTCAAGATTATTTTGGCTTTTTGTAGCTCTTTGCAGTTACTTATGAGTTTGAGGATTGGTTCTTCCATTTCTACAAAAATGGCTGTTGGATTGAATCTGTAGATTGCTTTGGGTCATATTGATTTCTTAACAATATTAAGTCTTTCAGTTCATACCATGGGATTTTATAAATTAGTAACTTAACTTTAAGGTCTTCACTTTCTCAGGCTTCCCTATGAATCACATTTTGGAAGAAGAATCCAGCCCCTAAAATAATGTAGAAAATTGACTTTCTGGGGTCATAGAGATTTACAGACATCATGAGATAAGCTTATCCTCTTCTTGATTTTTACTTAAAATTACTTAATCACAATCTTGTTCACCATCCTCAGTGGCATATTCTGGAAATACTTTGGATTTTGGAATCAGTTAGAGCTGGCCTTTAACCTTGACTCTCTTGGTTATTGATTATATAACCCCCTGTGGTATAGATACTATAGTGAGCAAAAACAGATATTATCTCCATTTATTTATGGATTTAGTAGTCCAGTAGAGGGTACAGACATTGATTAAATAATCATATAAATAAGCACAGAGTGTAAAATTATAACTATGGTAAGTAGTACTACAAATGAGTACTTTATGTTGCTCTGAGCACATGTCACAGGAGGAATCTTCCTTAGTGTGGGAGTTTTGTGAAGCCTTCTCTAAGGAAGTGATATGTGATGTAGAATCTGAAGGATGAATTAGAGTTTTCTAGACAAAGGCAGGGTGGCAAATAGTGAGTAGAATCTTTAAGGTAAAGCATCTGTGACAGAAAAGAGATTGGTATATTTGAGATATTTGAGAAAATGAAATAGACATCTCAACTGGTTTTTAATTTAATTTTACTTTTTTTTTTTTTTTTTTTTTTTAGAGACAGGGTCTCACTCTGTTGCTCAGGTTGGAGTACAGTGATGTGAGTGTAGCTCACTATAACCTTGAACTTCTGGGCTCAAGAGATCCTCCCACCTTAGCCTCCTGAGTAGCTGAGACTACAGGCACATGCCACCACAACTGGCAGATCTCAACTTTTTTTAAAAGTGTACTGTTCAGTGGTAGTAAATATATTCATAATGTTTACAAGCAACACCACCATCCATCTCCAAAACGTTTTGTCTTATAAAACTGAAACTCTGTACCCATTAAATACTAATTCCATATTCCCACTTCCCCTTTAATTCCTGGCAGCCTCCACTCTTTTCTGTCCCTATGATTTTGACTACAGTAAGTATCTCATATTGTGTTTGTCTTTTGGTGACTAGCTTCTTTCACTTAGCATACCCATTGGTTTTTAATATAACAGCATGCCTTCCTCTTTTTTTTTTTCTTAAATATTTATAGAGTAACTTCTTTTTCTTTTTTTTTTAGATAGTGTCTCACTATGCCGCCCTCTGTAGAATGCTGTAGTGTCACAGCTCACAGCAACCTCAAACTCTTGGGCTTAAGTGATTCTCTTGCCTCAGCTTCCTAAGTAGTTGAGACTACAGGTGCCTGCCAAAATGCCTGGCTATTTTTTGGTTGGAGTTGTCATTATTGTTTAGCAGGTCTGGACCGGGCTGGAACCCACCAGCCTTAGTATATGTGGCCGGCACCTATTCACCGAGATATGGGTGCTGAGCCTAGAGTAGCTTCTTTGTGCTCAGTATTGTTAGGACTAGAGGCCTGGCAGTGAACAAAACAAACAAGTTCCTTGGAGCTTACATTCTGGTGATTAGAATGGTTCCTTCATTAGAGGCTTTGCAGGGACTAGTTCCTTGATTTTCAGAGTTTGTGATCAGGCCCACATATCAAGAAGGTACCATCTTGGATGTTGCTGCCCTTAGCCTCATTTTTCTTTTGTGCCTAGACTGTGTTACCTTCTCTCAGAGTCCCTTCATGAGTCCCAGGCTGAACTGGATAGATGTGATTACCCATCACTTACCTTTACCATAATGCTGCCCAACTTTCTCTTTCGCTGGAGTGATACCCTTATTGATTGACTCATATGTAGCTGCTTGGCTGATAGTAGATGAGGCATTCAGATCTTCTGGGACAGGTCTCTGGTGATTTTTGCAGCTATATCTTTCACCACTAGCATCATTGAAGTAAATGTCATTTCCTGCGGTGTGTTAAGCTGTTTCTTATTCTCTGTTCTGTCCCTTTTTTTCTCTTTTTTCTCCAGGTTAATGCCTTTCTCCTTATATTTGTCAACTTCTTCAAAATCTTCTCTGACCCTTTTAGACTATTTTGCCACATTCCTGCTGCTGCCTTCCATCCCTGACCCTTGTCACTCTGTACGGTAATTGACAGCTTTCATACTCTCAAGGAACTTACAGATTTTAGCACTAGGCCTTAGTTAGATTTCTGCCATCTTCTTCACCCATCAAGCTTTATGCCTCACTTCACTCATTGAATTTGGCTTTGTTGATGACAGTGAAAGTGACCTCCAGGGAATCTGATAAGATTTCCTCTTTATTGCTCCCATTGTATTTTACCCTTACATTTGTGTTCATTATCACTAGGTTAACTAATCCTTTTGTATAAAAATAATATTCCTTTTATATCCTTCTCATCTAGCATAGATTCTAATGATTTTGAGTAATCCTGATGGCATTTTTTTTTTTTTTTTTTTTTTTGCCAGATCTGGGTTTGAACCCACCACCTCCAGTATATGGGGCTGGCGCCCTACCTTATAGCATTTTATAGCCTAATTTTTTTTTCCTTAAATCTCTACTACCCTGTGGTTTTTTGAAAAGGGCCTGTTAATGGAACAATTAGAAAACTTGGGCTGATCTGAGTACAGTTGTGTTTAAAACTAATTGATCACAACCAGTTATGATCCCTTTGTTTCTTCTTCACTCTCTACTCCCACTGCTTCACTTGACTAGCCTGGAAAAAAAAAAAAGAAAAAGAAGAAAAGAAAATTTGGCAAATAATATCTTCCTGTTTTCCACCATGCAAAAATTAGCTTAAAAAAAATTTTTTTTGGTGGCACCCGTAGCTCAGTGGGTAGGGCACCGGCCACATATACTGAGGTTGGCAGGTTCAAACCCAGCCCAGGCCAGCTAAACAATAATGACAACTGTAACAAAAAAATAGACAGATGTTGTGGTGGGTACCTGTAGTTCCAATTACTTGGGAGGCTGAGGCATTGAATTACTTAAGCCCAAGAGTTGGAGGTTGTTGTGAGCTGTGATGCCCTGGCATTCTACCCAGGACTACAGTTTGAGACTCTGCCTCAAAAAAAAGAAAAAAAATTTTTTTTTTTTTTTTTTTTTTTTTAAAACAGGGTCTTACTGCATTGCCCCGCCTGGGCCTTAACGCCTGGCCGCAGAAGTTAATCTCACATAACTAGGATTACAGGCTTGAACTACTGTGCTTGGTGCAATTAATTTTTAAAACTTTCAGCATTTGGATTTTTTGGAAGTTGTTCTCTATTTATTTTATATAATTACCGTATATACTCGAGTATAAGCCGTGTTTTTTCAGCACAAAATTTTTGCCGAAAAACCCAAACTTGGCTTATACTCAGGTCATACAGGTTATTTGATTCGGTGATTGTGATTTAGCTTGATTACCTGTTAAGCTACGGTTTTCTGCACTTTATTTAAAGTTTTAAAGTTGTTGCTAGTTTACAGTTTTTCTTTAGCAATAAGTATTGAAAAGCGTTTAACCT
>CAUYPK010117947.1:0-14610 GCA_963574355.1 Loris lydekkerianus
AGGGCCAAGGAAGGGGAAGGGAGGGGGGAGGTTTTGGTGGAGGGAGGGTAATGGGTGGGGCCACATCTATGGTACATCTTAGAATGGGTACAGGCGATTGCACTAATGTACACAGCTATGATTTAACAATAAAAAAAAAAAATAAATAAAGTAAGTCCGGGGCCTCACAGCAGACTTCCGCATTGCCCCAGATTTTCTGTGACTAGATTCATTTACTCTGCCAGCAAATGCTTGACAGGTACCAATGTACAAACTGTTCTGTGAGGCACAGCTGGAGGCAAAGAGAAGAATAAGGGATGGATATTTCCTTAAAAAGCCTGTGGGCTTACGGGGGAAGAGTACATGTGGGTAAACCCCTAAAAAGGGGTAGAATGAACAGCAATAAATAGATGCTCAGCCCCGGGGCGTGCCAAGCGCTTTTTATGTGCATGGTAAGGCACACCCCAGCACGCTCATCAGTGCTTACTGCCCTCTGCTCTGTAAGTGTGCTTTTCCCTTTATACAGATACGGCAACTGAGGTTCAGAGAGATTTGTCTCTTGTGATGAGATGTGGTTCAAGATAGCTTTTCTGACTCTGAGGCCCAGGGTCTTTCCAAACACCCACGCTGCTACAATTGCTTGACCAGGTTTCCCCAACCTCAAACTGTAGGAGACTGTGCATCAAGCTAGTGGAAGCGATCACCGGGTCTTGAGGGAGGTGGGCGGAGCAGGACAATCTCCTAGCCGGCATGGTGATGTTTGGCCGCTCGGAGACAAGTCCTTAAGCAGCTGCAGGCATTAATGAGTTAAGATCGGTGGCTCATTAACAAGCAGGTGTTATACGTGGGACATTCGCGGTGCAGCAGGGTGATGGGGAAAGAGCATGTAGTGATCATTAAGCCTGTAGCTCCTGTGCGAGGGCCCCCACACCTGTTGTCTAATGCTTCAATAGAGGGTAGCAGCAGAGGTGCCTCAAGGCTCTGCCTGGAATATGGGAAGCCCAACCTCTTGCAGGCATTTGTACCTTCAATCCGTGGTCCTGGCTGGTTTTATCAATGCAGTGATGGGTGCCCACTGCAGGCACCGACATAATGGTGATGAAGGCAGGATAGTGGATGTGCACTGACATCAAATCTAGATAGTTTCTGAGATAGTCAGATGTTAAAATGGGCTCTAATGTTTAAATGAGTACTGTCTCAGAAAACCTGAGCTGTTATCTTTTTCAGTTGTGGGACTTGAGAGGAAGACAACTTTAACCTTTACAAAAGTTATTTCCAACTGCAGGAGCAATTCCTAAATGCATTCTTATCATTTTTAGATAAGGTAAAGTAATCTACAACTACCATCCTGGGCTCCTCTTCTCTGTGCCAAAAGTGAACACATAATCAATTTGGTGTGTTTCTCCAGGCCTTTCTCTGTGTGTTATGAGCAAATGTGTACAGTGTGGGAAATGTCACGCAGAATGAATTATCTTCCTCTCTCTGTCTCTCTCCCTCCCTCTCTTCCTTTCTTCCTTCTTTTGTTTTTAAGAGGCAGGGCCTTGCTCTGTCACTCGGGCTGGTGTATAGTGGTATGCTCACAGCTTATGGCAACCTTGAACTCTTGACCTCAAGTGGTCTTCTTGCTTCACCCTCCTGAAGAGCTGAGGCTACAGGTGCACACTACTAACAGCCTGGCTAATTGTTTTCATCTTTTGTAGAGGCAGGGTCTACTATGTTGCCCAGACTGGTCTTGAACTTCTGGCCTCCTGCCATCTTCCCACCTTGGCCTTCTAAAGTGCTGGGATTACTGGCATGAGCCACTATGCCCAGCCCAGTTTTTTAAATTTTGCTCAATGGTATATTTTGGAGCTTTTTCTATGCTAATACTTATGGTTTATTATTTCTTTTTTGTTCTCAATTTAAAATTTTGAAATAACTTATTTTGAAACAGAAGAGTTGTAAGAATTTAAGAGTAGTTCTAAGAATTTTTTAAATACCCTTTCCTCAGATTTAAAATTTTGCCCTATTCATTGTATGTTTGTGTATATATATGTGTATAAATATATGGCATGTATATATATATATATATATATATATGCATATGTATGTATATTTTATAAATACATGTTATATATATGCATATAAAATTTAATTTATATTAAAGAATATATTCTTTTCTGAATTATTTGAGAATGAGTGGTATACATTATGTTCCTTTACCCCTAAATATTTCCCTACATGATTCCTAAGAGTAAGAATATTATTTTAAATAGCCATAATAGTTACCAACTTCTCTATATTTAATATTGATACGCTTCTTTTACCTAGCTTGTCATCTATATTTCACTTTGTCAATTAATCGAATAATCTTTATAGTATTTCCCTCTCTAATCCAGGATCTAGTCTAGGATCAGATACTATACTTAGTTATCATGTCTCTTTGGTCATCTATTAATGTGGAATAATTGTTTTTTTTTTTTTTGAGATCGAGTCTCAAGCTGTCACCCTGGGTAGAGTGCCGTGGCATCACAGCTCACAGAAACTTCCAACTCTTGGTCCCAAGTGATTCTCTTGCCTCAGCCTCCCAAGTAGTGGGGACTACAGGTGCCCACCACAACACCTGGCTATTTTTTGGTTGTAGTTGTCATTGTTATTTGGCAGGCCCGGGCTGGCTTTTCACCCGACAGCTCTGGTGTATGTGGCTGGCACCCTAGTCACTTGAGCTATAGGCATGGAGCCAATGTGTAATGCTTTTAATCTCTGTATTTTATGCTACCGACTCTTTGAAGGATATAGTCCCTTCTGATAAAATTGACAGTCTTCTTTTGGGTTTTCTGATATTCTCTCATGCTTAGAGTGATGATTAGATTTAAGGTTCGCATTTTCAGTCAGAATACACAGGCGATGATTCCTCTTAGGGTACCACGTCTCACAATGTTTGTCTGCACCAAGTTGGTGATGCTAATTTTGGTTATCTGTTCAAAGTGTTATCTGATTTATCTATCATATAGTTATTATGGTTTTCTGGAACTAATAGGTAGCCTTCTGGAAGGTACTTTTCATCATACAGATAGCCTACTTCTCATCATCATTTCTTACCAGATAGAGCATTCCTTGATGATCTTTTGAACCAATCTTTATTATGATGGTTGCAAAATGATGATTTTCTAGCTGCAGCAATTCCTCCATCAATGCAAGTGGGCCTGGCATTTTGCTGAGAGCAAACTACAGCTCTTCCTTCTCCTCCGTGTTTGTCCAGCTATTACTATCCTTAATTATTTTGGTGCTCAAATTGTCCCACTTTTGGCCAGTGCAGGTCTGTTCTAGTGCCCTTGTTAAATGCCCTTTCACTGTTTTAAGTACTCCTTTGCTTTCTGGCATTACAAATTGTTCTGAGCTCATGTTGTATGTACTACACCTCAGCCCTGGAATCAGCCGTGTCTCTCAGGAGCCCTGGTTTCTTTTAGTAGGAATAGTATAGACCACAATCTGAAAGCCAGCATGCTCCCTGCTACTGGGCACCAGTGCTTCTTGCTTTTTAACTACTTTCTGTCATGGCATAGAATAGCTTAATAGTTTATTTACTGCCCTATTAATGTATGTTTAGGTTGCTTCAGATTTGTCCCTATTTTAAGCAACTGTCAGTGAAACTTCTGGGACATGCTCTTTGTACATTCTTACAAGAAGTCTGTCTCCAGGGGTAGCTGATGAGATGTGGAATTTCTTGATTGTGAGATGTTTCTGTTTAGAGTCTTACTTGATATTGCCAATTTATTCTCCGAAGCGGCCCCATGTTTATCAATAGATCCCAACAGACAGGACATGAGACTCCTCATCTTTTCAGACCCTTTCTGATGCCTAGGGGCATCAAACATTTTGTTTTTACACAACATGAGGGGTGAAAAGTGTTGTCTTACTGTCTTTGTGTTCATTTTCCTGGTTGCAAGTGAGGGCTGGCATCTTTTCACGTATTTATTGACCATTTGTCTTCTCGCTGGAGGAAGGAGAGACAGCCTCGTGAGAGATTTCATGGGAGAGCCAGACCTCACCAAATGAAAAGGCTTTTAGGAAGCAGGCAAGACTGGGAAGATATTTCAGATGTAGGAAACAACAGAGCCGGCCACAGAGCAGTTAGGGCCAAGTGGTTGTAGACTTTGGATCCCCCACTTCCCTGGAGCGGGGCCTGCTATTCACTCCCCGGTGCCACAGCTTTCATGGGCTCCTCTAAGGGAAGCTTTGCAAGACTCCTCCAGAAATAGGAGTGCTACTCCCTGGGCCGCCATTTAAGGTTGTATTATATTCACACACACCTTCTTTGGCTGAAATTTAACTGTGGGCTGCTGAGATAGGCAAGTGTTTTTCTTAAGGCAGAGAAACCAGCTGTGCTGGTCGGATCAAGTTGGTGCAGCTGATGAATGAAAGGATGCAGGATAAGTGACCTATGGTGGGATAAGGGCTGATCCCATCAGTGACAGCAAACAAATGAAACTTTACCCCCAAGTGACAGATAGAAACACAACATAATGTGTGGAGTATAGTGACCAGGACCGAATGAGAGGCTGGGCTTCATTTTGGCCCGGTAGTCAGTGGCACGGAGGGAAAGCCAGATGGTGTTCTAGAAAGAACAGTGAAGGTTGTTCCAGGGGTCTTGATGGCTGAGGGACATCTGAGGACATAGAGTAATCTGCTAAGGAATGGGCCAGGCTTTCTTTATAGCGAAAGGGCCCTTGGGGGAGGAAAGAGTAAGAAGAAGGGGGTTAATTTGTAGCATGAGAGATTTAGGCCAAAGATTTGGAACTGACTGGGGTAGTCATAACTACTTTAAGTGATTTGTCAGGTAGTTTGTGGAATGTCCTCCCCTTCCTCCTTAATAAAGGTATAGATTCTTTCTTGCTGCAATGAATGGGAAGAAAGTTCCCAGGCTTGGATTCTCTGCCAAGGCAGGGCCCTCTGTGGGTTGAATGCAGGTGTAACTGCTCTCAGCAGACCCTGAATTGCCACTCTCATGTTTATTTGCTTTCTCTGTCAAGGAGATGGGAAGTCTAACCAGCAGGACTCTAATCTCTCACAGGGCGAATCACATTATGGGCTACAGAAAAGGTAAATGGTAAAACTTGTAAAATGGTGAAAGTTTCAATACCAATACCATAGCAAATGATGAATTAGGTTATCATTGTTCTTATTTTCTTCTTTTTTCAACCTTTTAGCATGAGAAATGTTAAACTCATGGAAAAGCCAAAAATCGAATGTAATAACCACTGTGTTATCCACCACCTACATTCAACATTTTTTTTAATTTCCTTTGTCTCAAATACATTTGTGTATATGTGTATGTAACTATACGTATCTATACACAAGGTATGACCATTGAGTTTGAAAACTCATCCTAAAAAAAGTGCTAGATACCTCATTGCTGAATATCATTATGGTCACCTTCAAACCATTCCCCTTGGGAAGTTATGCACTGATGCCAGTGCCTAGTCTGTCTTTCAAAGCAGTCTTAGAACTCTTTTTCTGGAACGACCATCAGAGCTATTGTCATCAGCACACAAAAAATTACATAATAACAATAATGAACACCAGTAAACAAGATATTACCACATGTTGATAGGAACACAGCTGTGACACCCTGACATACCAAGGTTATGAAACTTTACAGAGTTGTTTGTACAGTGCTACCAATGTAAGTGTATGGTGATGAGTTTGTGAGTTTGATCATCACACCTTTGTACAATGACAGCTTTGATGGTCATTTCAGAAAAAGAGCTCCAAAAATTGCACTGAAGGTAGACTAGGTGCTGGCATTGATACATAGCTTCTCAAGGGGAGTACTTCAAAGGTGATGGATGTGATATTCAGCAATGAGGTATGCAGTACTTTCCCTAGGACAAGTTCACGAACTTAATTGCCAGAACTTGAACCTACATTTCTCCCTTTTTGCTGAAGTTTTTTTTAAAGCTGTAAAAATTGTGACATACTTCACCCATTCAGGAGACAGAACCCACATTTATTATTTAAATGGAGGGAATTTGGATAATGACTTGTTAGCTAGGTATAAAATTATGTATTAACTAGGTAACTAAAAAAGTAAAAAGAAATCTCAAAGGAATCATGGAGGAAGCAATTTTGGGGAAGTAGCTATCAGTTTTCGGCTGGGAGAATAAAGTGGAGATGTTGGAATTGTTAAAACTAGAAGCTTAGAGGAGGGGCTTCATGTTACTGAAAAGATGATCCCTGAGACTAAGCCTCTGTTCAGCTGGTGCTAGTCTCTGAGCTGTGGGGCGAGGACCCAGACCTTGGAGAAAGGGGCAGAGTTAGTGGCTGCTGCAGTAATGAAGTACCACTAGCAGGGTGAAGAAGCATCACTGGGTGACAGACAGGAGCGGGAAGTAGACAAGGAAAAGCAAGCCCCTCCTCCTCCAGCCTCCAATCTCACAGTCTCTCTCTAGTGCATCCTTTTGACAGAGCCTGTGATTATAGGGCCAAGTATGGAAGGGTCGAGTTTGGGCCAGGGAGGCTCATGTCTGTAATCCCAGCACTTTGGGAGGCCTAGGTGGGTGGGTCGCCTAAACTCACAAGTTTGAGACCAGCCTGAGCTAGAGTGAGACCTCACCTCTAAAAGTAGCTGGGCATTGTGGCAGGTGCCTATAGTCCCAGCTACTCGGGAGGCTGAGGCAAGAGAATAGCTTGAACCCAGGAGTCTGAGGTTGCTGTGAGCTGTAACACCATGGCACTCTACAAGGAGTGACAAAGTGAGACTCTGTCTCAAAAAAAAAAATAAAATAAAGAAAAAAAGAAGGGGTGAGTTTGGAGCAGAAAGACAAAATTTTAATAACTGACCCAAACCATGCATCCTTCAGCATGTATCTTAAATTAAGAATATTCTCCTGTGTACACACAATGACATTATCATGCCTAAGAAACAATGATTTCCTAATATCGTCTAACGCCCTGACCATGTTATACTTTCCCTCACTATCCCCCCAATGATTTTTATGGCTGAGATTTTAGTTTTTTTAGGGAGTAGCATCTACTCATGGTTCCTGAATTGCATTTACTTGCTATATCTCAGTATTGTCTTTGATTCTAGAACACCCGTCTGCTCCCTCCCTTCAAACAACTATGACAGGAGGCTTTATGATGTTGCTTTACATATTTGTCTATCCCTGGTATTTCCTGTTAACCTAAAAGGTAAGTCTCTCTCAGATTGATTAGATTATTTCGTTGTTGTCAGAATACTTCATCGGGGGTGTTGTGTACTTCACTGCAATGTATATTTTAGCATATGAATTATAATATTATCTTAGAAGATGTTCATTAATGTCAGACATACTTGGTACTCTTGGGAACAAAAGCCAAACAATTCTCATGGAAAGAGCAGGAAGGACATCAGTTTTCATTATGACAGGTGCTGCCAGTTCTGGTAGAACTTGCCCTGGTCCCCATGCACCAAGCCCTCCCCTCCCATCCTCATGCGTCATCTGGAGATGTTCTGGAATCTCTGCTTATTGAGACTGTGTTTCTCCCCCAAGCATGGTGTTTTACAAGCCTCTGGGTCCCCCACATGCCCTGCTGTGTACAGTGCAGCCATCCCTGCCCCCCTGGGAGTGCTGGGCTTGGCTCTCTGCTGCTCCGCCTCTGAGTGCTTTGCTGTAGAGCCAGTGTGATGAAAATTGGCTGATAAAAGGGGAATTTTCTTTTCTTGCCCACAGTTGTCCTTTTTGGGAGTTCTTTCCAGGCCTGACTTGTAAACCTTGCACTGTGTCACGTCCTCACCCCAAGTATGATCATGCCACAATCATGCCTTTCTCACCCAAGACCCTGGTCTGTCTCAGGACTATGGACATGCTCTCTGCTTTGCTGTCCACCGCCCAGGATCTTGGCCATCTTGACTGCCCTGTGGCATCACTGAGGAGAACCTTTCCTTGCTGCTTTGGATCCTCTGTCTGGGATGTCTACAGGGCTCCAGCAAGTATAGTCAGGGTGAGGAAGACCAGATGTAAGAAAATCAGCAGCTTGAATTCAAACAGAAATGGCAACAGGGCCTTGCATGGTGAAGAGTCCATGAGAAAAATAACCACAAGTTCTCTGTGGCTCTTCCTGCCAAGAGGTGAAGTCTATTTCCTTAACCTTTGAATTGGATTAGTCTTGTGACTTGTTTTAACCAATGGGACACGGGTAAAAGTCACATAGGCAAAGGCTCAACAGTGCCTGCACATCGAGGCCTGCCCTCTCTGGCTGATGGCAGAGCATCATATGAAGAAACTGAGCTAGCCTGCTGGACAGGATATGTGGAAGAAACCCAGGCATCTTGCCAGCTACCTGGTAGCCTCTGGCTGTATGAGTGAGCCTAGGTGAGACCAATTGAAGAAATGGTTCCCTGAGCCTAGTGCAAGTTGCTGACACCCAGACTTGTAGCTGATAAATGATTATCGTTTTAAGCTACTAAGTTTTGGAGTGGTTTCTTACGCAGCAGGGGCTGACTGGTACATGCCCCATTTGGTGGGGGCAGCTGTTAGCCCCAGCCTAGAGTTGCCATGCCAGAGTATGGACCCAGTGTCACCATGGCTTTCAATATTTTAGGAGAAGATAAAAAGTTCAGGATAATTTTTCTTTTTTTTTTTTTTGTTGAGACAGAGTCTCATCACGTTGCCCTTGGTAGAGTGCTGTGGCATCACAGCTCACAGCAACCTCAAACTCTTGGGCTTAAGTGATTCTTTTGCCTCAGCCTCCCAAGCAGCTGGGAGCACATGCGCCCACCACAATGCCCGGCTTTTTTTTGTTGTCATTATCCTTGTTGTTTTTAGCTGGCCTGGGCCGGGTTTGAACCCACCACCCTCGGTATATGTGGCCGGTGCCGTAAAGACTGTGCTACGGGCACCGAGCCAGTTCAGGATAATTTTTATGTGAAGTGTTCCAACTTTTAAATGATAATATTTCATACTAATTAAAAAATTAAAAAACACCCTAGAGGCCCAGAGAAACATTAGGGGCTGGCTTTGTCTCCCTTGGGTCTTCCCCCTTTTGAAGAGATGGTTATGTCCCTGCCATTCTTCCCAATTTGGGGAAAGTATACTTTGTTGAGGAACCCGAGCTAGCATCAGCCTCTAGAGACCACTGGCAGAGTCCGCAGGAGGAGCAAAGTCTTCGCCTTGGCCTGCAGTGGAGCACTGAGGAGGTGACGGGCATCACGGCAGGATGGGAGGGCCTCTGGAGGAATCTCTAAGGAGGGGATTTCTACCACTCATTCTTCAGGGCAGAATACCACTCCCCCTGAGCTTCTTCCAGACATAGTTCATTCTTCCACCAGGGACAACAGTCAATACGGCCTCCTACACATCTCTGAAGAAGCTCCTGACAAGCCAAGCCTGGGAGCCTATTTACCATCCTGCGGTCCTGACTGGTGTGTGTTGAAGAAGGACCCCAGTAAATACCCAGAATGGTCTTTTGTGCCCCTCCTTTCTGAAAGTTCTCCACCAGGGTGACATGTGGCATGCTGTGTCTTGTCACCTTTTCTTGAAACCCTGTATCAGAGTGACTCCCTGGGCACAAATATTCATCTAACTAAGGAATTCTAGAAAATGGGATTTTCTCAGATTTTTGTCAATTTATGGAAAAGAAACTAACAAACCAAGAACAAATTTCAAAACCGAACACATGTTCCATGTGTCCGAAGCTGAGCTCTGAATGAAGATGGGTGTCGAGTTGGCTCTCTGGGGACAGCAGCACTTGCCTCTGCAGGGCCTCTGAGCTGTTATAGCCACAGGGCAGCGTGACATGGGCCTCTCTCTGGAGCCAGATGATTTACCTCGAGTGGGGAGTACAAGGTTTTATTGGGCAATCGAGGCCAGGCCAAACATCTGGATGATTATGGAAGAATCATCCATAAACCAGTGTCTGATCTGTATAACTCCCTGTACCCCAATTGAGAAAGCGAGTGCACAAACACGCTTTTTCCACTTTCATTCACATATTTGATCTCTTACAGTCTAAGACTTGGCATGGAAGGATTAGGCCAGAAAAATGTTGAGCAAACAAAGGCCAGCAGGCCCCCTCAGGGCCTGAGGAGGAACAAACGTGCCCGGTGGGGCTCCCTCTGCATTCCACACTGAAGTTTCTCCCAACCATGGCCGCTGTCCCCAGCTGTTGGAGGACAGCCAGGCGTGTCTTAGCAGGGGCTGGGCCTGGAGCAAGCGGGGCAGGGAGGTGCATGGCCCTCCTCTCTCCACTAGGGGGTGGGGGAGTTTGGATGTCCAGAGCAAAGCTGCCTGCCTGAATTAGAACCCAGCTGGCAAGGAAACCAGATGGCTTAGAGGACTGGTGGAGCCTTAGGGACTGGATAGGGGTGAGGGTGAGGCATTTAGAGGAGTTGCCCATTGGAGGCAAATGTGGCCCATTTTGGCCCAAGGCAGGCCAGGGAGGGCAGTTACTCTGGTGGGGACTCCTGACAGTCTTGACCTCCAGACCCATCTGCAGGCCATCCTCTGTAAGTGACAGCCCTGTCCCTTGTCATAGGCCAGCCAAAGGTGGCTGGGGGCCTGGATGGAGGACAGAAGGATGGCCTTCCTCATGTATCATACAGCAGCATGGGGCTCCATGGTGAGGAGGGGAGGGAGGTGCTGGGAAGCCTGTGGCTGCTGGGCTATTTCTCCCAGCCTCCCATTGCTGCCCGAATCTCCTGCATTAGGAATTTTATTTCTGAAAATCAAGGTGTGGGTGCTTCCCTGGGATCTCTTTTAAAAATATGCAACATTCTCTGAGAGAAGGAAAGCTTTAAGAAAGAGCTGTCCTAGTCACCTTCATTGATCACACCTGTCTGCACAAAGAAAGGCCAAGCACTGGGCTAGAGATGGGGAGTTTGGCAACTGGAAGCAAGAAACATTTGGAGATGTGGGGCTGGAGGGCACGGGATGGTAGAGGCCTGTGGGCAGTTTTCTGGGGAAGGAAAAGAGGGAGCAAAACGGGTATTTTTAGAATGAAAGAGACAGCTGAAGGACAGGACAGGGACATTAAAAAAATCCTACAACTTAATCTCTTGCGCTTTTTCTGCCTGTGCTCCACGAATTCTGAGCTGAATTTTTACTTACTGTCCCTTCCCAACTTGCCTGCCACTTATGAGGGATCGAGGGAAGGATGGAATGCAGACTTACATTTTTTAACTCTTTGAGTCTTGATTTTCTTGCTGATAAAATATAACACCCACTATTAAAGGAAGTTATGTATGGAAGGAACCAAGTGTGGTGTCTGTAAGGAAATACTAGTTTCTCTAGTACCATTGAAGAAAATTTAATGTGCCTTCTTTTGCCCTTAAGGTGGAATAGTACTAAAAATAAGAATTGCTGGAAAGTTGCAGTAAGGGCTCCGGTGAGAATGGAGGCTGGGAGGATGTTGGCTTCAGCTTGTGAATTGCTATCCATTTGTGCCAGATGTTGAGGGTGGCAAAGAGGGGTCAGGTTGGCTTCTGAGCTTTTTAGGTGAGTGGCCTGATGTTTTTATTTACACGGTGGGTGGGATCCATATATGCCCAGGCTATAAGTACACAAGAGTTTTAAAAAACAAAAATAGAAAAGCTATATACAAGTACTGCTTTCGATGATTTAAACCCAACCAAATAATTTCAGAAAACCACAACCTACCAAAAGTATAAAAAGTAAACTAAGTAAAAATGCAAATGTTTTTCCCATGGAACAAACAGGATGTCTGCTTCCCTCTGTGCAGTCAGGGCTTTCGAATCCAGTGGCCCAGATGCTCTTCCCACCTTCATGGAGTGAAAGAAAGACCAAAACATCTATGAATCTATCCCTACATCATTCGAGACACCTAACAGGAAAACAACAGGGCAAACTACATAAATGAGGAGGCCAAGGTAAAGAGAAACAAGGGTAAGAAATGAAGAAAAAGTCAGAAGTAGAGTTATGCACAGATATTTGAGTCTTAAAGTTCTGCGCAATTTCTAACGGTAAACTATGAATTTGGCTGTGAGCTTACTGGTGGCCAAAGCAAAGAGGGAAATATGATCGTAAGAATGTTCACACTGTTTATCGACTGAACATAAGCCAGCTTGCATAGGAGAAGTGCAGTTCTTACTGGAGTTGGGGCTGGACAAGTTTCTTTGCTGGGTTTTCTTGGAGGAAGTTCTGTGTGATGAAGTTCTTCCTTACTACAGCTCGCAATGAGCAATGAGTTTTATATACCTTATATAGAAAAAATCTCTCAATGGAAGCAGGGTCCTCCAAGAAAAACGGTTGTATGAAAATCCCAAGAATTCTGCCTCGAACACCCAGATTTTTCATGATTGGATTTTACCTGAAGGTAAAATTCAGTCAATAAGAAGCAAAACTTAGCAAGGTGCATCCTATGGGATAACACGCATGATGTAAAAAAAGGTCAAGTACAGGTAAGCAGGAGTTCTTTTTAACTACAAGCCTTCTTTAAAGCCTTCATATGCTAATGCATTCATGTCTGTATGGTTTATAATCTTTCCAAAGCCGATTTGATTGAAAGATGCTGTGTGTTTCTGTAGCATCTTGGGAGCTCTTTGGAGAAGAGCCAAAAGCAAAGAAAGGACCCACAAATCCAAAGATAGAGCCACCTAATCTTGGTCCCTAACTATAGCCTTACCCCAACTTGTTTTTGAAGGGGATACTGGTGGGATGTTACCAGTGGTGGTATTCATCTGAAGCCGCGTTTCATGTATTGGTTGTAATTTCCCTGAGACATAAATAAACAAGATAAATACATTTATAATTACTCTAAAAGTAAGTGTTTAGTTAAGCCCCACTTAAAATAATCTTGTGGGTACACAGCAGTAAACCTGCCTTCCACCCTTGGGGAATCTCCTCCAGATGGAGGTGTGGACTCCATCTGTTCTTTCACTATCCTTCTAAGCCTCTGCTGATTTGGGGTCACATCTCCAAGATGAGATGACAATTAGGCAGAGAAGAGGCGGTGACTGTATTTCATGGCCCAGAACCTGGACTTCTGTAGTCCTGGGTGCGGTGTGCCTAGCTAAGGGCTGATCTGTCCCCTCTGGCTTTCTATGGAGTGCTGAGTGGAAGAAGTTTAGGGAAAGAGCTCGATAATGCTTGACCCCACTGGATATGAGCTGGAGGAAAATGCACAGTATTCCCAGTGTCTTAAGCTCCCCAGTAGGTCCACTTATTTCCCCCCTTGGTTTATACACATATGTAATTTTTGTCTTCTTGTGGGGAGATTTCCAGATGGGATCTTTCAGGTTGTACAAGAGTAAATTAGGTTCACAGCCTATCATATCTTCAGCATTTCCCCCACTTATTTTGTGGCCAAACGTTTGGAAATGTTTGGTTTCTTCAGGCAGCCATTCATTTATCTTTTTTTCCACACACATATAGTCAAAGCCGACCATATGCAAAAAAGGAGTGAATGCACTCAAATATATACAAAAGTCATTTAAAAGTTACGTAAATCTCGGGATAAATAGCATAAACTAGATTTCCAGCCAAAAATGGCAAACAAACATCATGTCTTTGACAAGGAACATTTCTACAACAAATCCTATTCTTTTGGTCAAGTGATTTTTAAACAATTTACACTCAGTGGTTGTTGCTTAGCAAAGCAGTCTGATTATTAAATATGGGCATCCTGCTTTAGGACAAACTGATGTGGACAGGGTTTTGTCCCTCTGATGTCTGTCTCTCGCTCTAGACACAAGACTGTGGCCTGCGTTTTTCCTTTGTACCATCTAAAACCCCTGATGCTCTAGCATAGTCATTCATCAAACACTTATTTCCTATAGAGTCTTAGCATCTTCAAATTGAACACATTTTTATCTGATCCCTTTTTGGAGTCTTTCTGGAACCCACCTTGTATACAAAAACTTACCCTTAGGAGCTCTTCTATTTAGCTTTTTGCCAAGCAGGTCACGAATAGAAAATAGGACACCCCCTTGCTGGAGAATTATGATTCAGGAAGGTTTTGCTGCAGATCATGTCCAACTGTGCTCAGCACCATCTGAACAGTCTGTGATTTGCTTGGTAGGAAATGCACCAACAGTGGGGGTAAAAAAATCTCCAAAGTGGTTAAAATCCAGTGAAGATAAATTTCTTTCAGAATCCCGTTTTTAAGTTAAAATATAGTATGTGATAAAGGCATTTCTGTCCACACGTCAAAGACTGAGAGGAACAATTGGATCCAGAGAAGGATTAATAGTACTATACTTGTTTGTAATTCTGCTGTGTGGAAAATTGCTCGTTAGATTAGAATAGAAACTCACTTATAGGTGCAGACATTGTCCTTCTGATTTGCCCAAAGGACTTGGACGAACCAGGGAAGAGGTTCTTTTTGCACACGGATGTGCTTTACAAGGAATAATTATTGGATTTGCCAATTGTGCTTCAGTTTCTGGCAGTTAGTGCTGGCTTGGGAGGATGTCTCTAGAAGAAGGGAGGAGAGGAGGGGAGATGAGGGGAGGGGAGAGAAGGGAAGAGGATGGGAGAGGAGGGGAAGGGAAGGGAGGGAAGAGGATGGGAGGGGAGGGGAGAGGAGGGAAGCGGAGGGGAGGGGAGGAGAGGGGCGTGGACGGGAGTTGTGGGGAGGGGAGGAGAGGGCGGAGGAGGGGAGGGGTGGAGAGGGGAGAGGAGGGGAGATGAGGGGAGGGGAGAGAAGGGAAGA
>CAUYPK010117952.1:0-43303 GCA_963574355.1 Loris lydekkerianus
GTTTGGGAGCATTCGAAAGCTTTGTCTTCAATGTCAGAAATCCTTTCTTCTGCTTGCTCCATTCTGTTACTGAGGGATTCTACTGTGTTTCTCAGATCTTTGAGGGATGCGACTTCTTGTCTCAATGTGTCAAAATCTTTGGTCATTTGCTCTTTGAATCCATTCAATTCTTGAGATAACTTTTGGAATTCTAATTTGATCTTATTTGCTATCCAGATCCTGAATTCAATTTCTGACATCTCAGCTATTTGTTTGTGCATGGGGTCTTGTGCTGTTTCTGCCCCATTGATTCTTGTGGGAGTTGATCTACTCTGATTGTTCATATTGCCAGTGTTTTTCTATTGATTTTGCCTCATGATTGTTTTTCATTGTTGCCTCTGGCTGTCCTCAGAGTTGGGGAGGTGTCTCTCCAAGATTAGACCCCAGCAGGATCACTCTATTGCTGGAACTTTTTAGGGGGTGACCCTGTGTAGTTCCTTTGGGGCTGCTCTAGCTAGGGAGTTCTGGTTGTGGAAGCAGGTCTGGTGTGTGACACACCCGAATCCAGCAACAGGACTGAAGGTGGTGTGCACGGTTCTGGGAGTGCCTGGTGCCCAGTGACTTTGGCACAGAGAGCCCAAGGCTCCAGCAGTCTCTTTCCAGGAGAAGGGCTCTGCGCAGAGGCAGGGAGGGCTCCATAGGGCATGCAACTACCGGAGTCCCTTGCCAGATGAACAGACTAGTGTGGAGGCTCGGAGGACACAGGAGGGAGGACACAGGGTTGCATGGCTTCTTCAGTTTCTGCTTAGGGAATGTGGAGGCCCGGTGGGTATAGGCCTCTGGTCAGGGGTCACTGGACAGCTCTCATGGAGGTCTGGGCGATGCCAAACCCAGGAGTTTGAAGTTGCTATAAGCTGTGATGTCACGACACTCTACCCAGGGCAACAGCGCAAGGTGCCAGTGTACCAAAATCATCTCACTCTGCTTCTAAGGATTAAGGGTGTAAGGCAGCTCAGACCCCACCTTTAGGCTGCTCAGTCACTAGGTTACTTTGTCCCACCCAATCCTTGCTCTGGGAGATTGACAGTGGAGCTTGCTGGGGCAGTTTTTCACAATGGCTTTCTGCGCCCAGGTCAGTGGCTCAGTCTGGGGCCCCAGACAATGCCCAAAGTACTCCACACTCATGCTCAAGCTCTCCCCAAGGCAGCTCAACTGAGCACCAAGACCACGAACACCAAAACAGTTTACAGGTAAGGCCTTTCTGGTGTGCAGTCTCACTGTTGCTTGTACTCATGGTTGCCAGCATGATTAGGTCGATCGAACACACGCAACCACTTGCCAGTTTTTCACTGTTTTCGTCCTCCTCCTGGGGTCTAGAAGTCCCTTGCTGGCTCCCTGTATCCTCAATAGGATGATTATAGGCAGATCCCACCGGCCAGAATTGCCTGGAGTCTTGTCTCCCCAGACTCGCCATGCCCAGTTGCAGGGAAGCTGTTACTCAGACACCATCTTTCGTTTTTGGGGGGGGTTTTTTGTTTTTGTTTTTTTTTAATTGTTAAATCATAGCTGTGTACATTAGTGCAATCAAGGGGTACATGCACACCTTCGTTACTGGTCACAATGGAATGAAGAGTTTACTTTCTGCTCAACTCTAGGCTTGATGGTCTTATATTAAGGGAATAGTCTCCTCAATAGAATTTACTATTAAACTCTGACACTTGATTACGTTCTGAGCATTATGAGCCCAATTAAAAGATATATACCCTCCTGCTTGTCTCGTGGCAAATTGTGCAGCCAAGTCACACTCCTGATTAAGAGAGCACATGATGAAAGTGTCTTATAAGAAAACTACTCTGGATAAATGCCTAAGTTTATCCTCCTCATACTATGCTTAAACAGTGGAAGCATTCTTACCATTCACAATCATTATTTCTGGAAGTTCTAACTACTAAAAAATGAAATAAGTAAACAACATAATTATTTCTGAGAATTATTAGAAATAATAAAAGTTAAGAGCCATTGTTAGAAATTACATTATATATCTTTAAGGAAAAGCACAGATGGGATCACTGTTGGCTGAGCAGGATTTCAGAAATCAATTTGTTCACTTAAAATGAAAGAGACATGTACTATTATATTGAATTTTATCTACACCCAAAAATGGAATCAGAAGAAAGGGAAAGAGTTGTGAACTCCACATCTAAGATTGAAAATGGAGGTTCAAAAACTAAGCTTCCTTTATTTTTTTTACATGTGGTCTCCCTATGTTGTCCAGGCTGGACTTGAACTTCTGGGCTCAAGCAATCATTCTGCCTACGTAGCTGGGAGTGCAGGTCTGGTCCACCATACCCATCTAGAGCTTCCTTATTTTTTAACCATCTCAAAAGAAAGTCAGACATTACAGAGCAAGGAGAACCACTACAAGAAACTTGGATATATAGGCAAATGTCTCAGATTTTAAAACTTCATGCTGATTCTTTGTCTCTCTCCCCTCTCCCTACTACCACTACACACACACACACACACACCCCACACTCCACACATACGCCCAGTTTAGTGATAAAACTTTATAAGGAAAGAACCCATGCATTTGCTTTCAGGAGCAATGACAATGAGATCTTTGTCCTATCCCATCGCCAAGTTTGAGAAACCCCAAGGGATATAATATATGGTAGCAGTGACTGAGGTTGTTGCTAGGCTGGATTTGGGGAAACGATGCCATGTGGGAAAAAAGGTACCTAAAGCTCAGTCTGGAGGTAGCAGATGGGTCCAGCACACAAAATGGCAGGAGGAAACAGCGATGATAGCCTGACTCATGTCAAAGAATGTTAGAATACGATAACTCACTACAGCTTTTAGCACATGGGTCTTTATAAGTGTGTCTTAATCCAAGAAGATTGCTTCATGGCAAGACACACTTTCCCTCTGTTGCCATGGGAATGGCACAGCGCTCACATGTATCAGGAATGCATGCACCCACATGGGTGCACACACATGCACATGCTGGATGTTAACACATTCTGGTGTTCTTTATACTTCTAAAAAGACAGTCAGAGCCAAAATTTTACTAATTCATACAATCTAATATTTAGCTATCATTCAACATTAAGCATTCTGATTTTAGGATTTTTTAAAATATAGTCTCTCCTGGAAATGAAATAATCCATCATTCGCCCCCTTGCCTAGCTTCAATATTTTCTCTGGCCCTTAAATTAACACACTGCAGATCTCAACATCTATCGTTTGTTAATTTTAAAAAGAAACTTATTCCAGATCTTAGTTAATTTCTTTGATGAGAATAACGACACATTTTTGTATGTTTCATTTTCTTAAATATTCTTGATGTAAAATACTGTTTTAAGCTAGCAAAATGGCAATTTCTTGGAAGAATGTTGAATCACAAGTCCATGTGAGTGTGAGACTGGAGTTGTCTGGTACGGTCTTCAATCTATGCAAAATTGAAAAGAAACTAAAAGAAACTCTGATGCAGAGAAGCAATTTATTTTAACAAGTGCCTCTTGGGCACCTACTGTCTGATTATATATGACTCAGTTGCTCTTGAAAGCTGATCCTGACTTCATGGAAAAGCTTGTGATTGATGACAAGGTGTCACAGTGCATGGGAGTCAGGAAATACTTTGGAGTTCACACCAGCAGCTGTAGGTTTTTTATACCCCTGAATTAGAGTATAGAATCATAATCTGTAAAATGAGCAACTTGGATTAGATTATCTCCCTGGGCCCTTCAGCTCCTAGATGCCATGGCTGTAATTCTGTTTCAGAACTAGACCCAGTGGAGTGTGTGGTTGATTAGGCAGTAAGGCCCACAGTCTAGGAGGTGACTTTGCCATATCAGCAGATAAAGCCTGATACTCCACTGTTCTTTCCCCGCCTTGCACCATTCTCTGCCCCATTCCCTGGCCCTGGAGGTGGTATGGAGCTTGTACCCAAGCAAGTGTCCTTTCCGGACTTTATCTTCACCTTCTGCCTTCATCACATCTGTCCTTTATCACTCCTCCATTGAGACTAGCCAGCTTGATACATTCATTTGTGCCAAGTTATCCAGTGGCTGCATTTGTCACATTCAAGGCAACATTCTTAAATTGTAAAGTCACTTCTGAAGATACCAATGTTGGTAAAGTCTCCAATTTATTTCTCACAACTTCCCTTCTCACATGCTTTGCTTCAGCCTCAAGGCAATTCCTGGAACTCACTCTTCACTGCCCTGGGCCTTGGCCTTGGTCTATGGCCAATGCTGCTATCACTGCCCAGAAAAGCTCCCCTTCTTTCAGTACTTGATTGACTCTTCCTCACCCTTCAGTCTCAGCCTCAAAATCCCTCCCCCAGACTGAGCCCTCCTGTTGTCCTCTTTTCCTTCATGAATTTTACCAAAAAGTACAAATATCTTGGGCACCTACTGTCTGATCATATATGACTCAGTTGCCCTTGAAAGCTGATCCTGACTTCATGGAAAAGTTTGTGATTGATGACAGGGTGGCACGGTGCCACAGTGTAACTGTTTAACATACACCTGTCCTAGTTGATTGCACATTTCATGAAGGCACTGTGCCACTCTATACCAGGCACCTGCTGAGAACATACCAGGTGTTCGGGTAATAATTGTTGGGTAAGTGCATGGATGAATAAATGAATAAAAGCATTGTCTTAACCCAAAGAGGAGACAGATGGTGAGAATTGCAGGCTCTGGCACATGCAGATGGGAGAGAGACATTTTTGAGTAGGTAAAACTCATCTCTCATCTCTACCTGCAGTGCTCACTTGACTCTTGAAGGACAGACACCAAGAGCAGAAAACATTGTCACTCTGTGTACCAGCTTGGCCTATAATGTTTTGTCAATAGTAATTTGACTCACTATGAAATCTTTCTTTGCATACATTTGAAACATTTTTACTTTGCATTTGAGCATATATGTTTGTGACAGCAGTCCTTAGAATGTGAACCACAATGGTATAAACATTACATTGAGAAAGTAAGGGTGAGATGGGCTCCCAGCACATAATAAAACCTTGACAGAACAAGGACCAGAATCCAATTTTTGCTGGTCAAATCACTTTTCCTCTCTGGGCCTCATTTGCCTTTCCTTCACTGCTCTTCTTCTTTTTTTTTTTTGAGACGGAGCCTCAGGCTGTCACCCTGGTTAGAGTGCTGTAGCATCACAGCTCACAGCATCCTCCAACTCCTGGGCTCAAGCGATTCTCCTGCCTCTGCCTCCCAAGTAGCTGGGACTACAGGCACCTGCCACAACACCCGGCTATTTTTTTGGTTGCAGCCGTCATTGTTGTTTGGTGGGCCCAGGCTGGATTCGAACCGGCCAGTTCAGGTGTATGTGGCTGGCGCCTTAGTCGCTTGAGCCACAGGTACCGAGCTGCCACTGCACTTCTTAACAGACCTAGAACTATTTATTTATTTATTCATTTTTGAGACAGAGTCTAGCTCTGTCACTCAAGCTAGAGTACAGTGGTGTCATCATAGCTCACTCCAAACTCCTGAGCTCAAGCAATCATCTTGCCTCAGCCTTCTGAGTAGTTGAGACTACAAGTGTGCCACCATGCCCAGCTAATTTTTTATTTTTTGTAGAGATAGAGACTTGCTATTGTTCAGGCTGACCTGGAACTCCTGGCCTCAAGCGATCTTCCCACCTCAGACTCTCAGAGTTTTAAAATTAAGGTGTAAGCACTGTGCCTGGCCAGTTTTGAGGTTTTATTTTGAAAATAAAGGCTAACTAGTGAGGTTAAAAGACCACGGACTTTGGGCTCTGACAAATTGAGTTTAAATTTACACTTTAATGGTTAACAACTGGAGACCTGGATCAAGTGACTATTCTTCTCCAAGCTTTAGACTTCTCCTATTTTAAATGGACGTAATACTTCCAACCCCATGGAGTTCCTAAGAGGATCCGATGAAATAATGTGTGTGGAAGCACCAAAGACCGTTCTGGCATGCACTATACCTTTAGCAAATGTTAGTGTCCTTCCACTTAAGAAGCTGGGTAAATTTCCAAAGCTTAGCATTATCTCTGCCAGCCTAAGTAAGTTAGCTAATCATTGACTCACAAAACCAGGTCATAGGAGATCTAGAAAACAATAACAGGGTAGTCCTATGGCTCAGTTTTTACAAGCAGACTTTGGAATTTTATGACAAATACATTTTATGGACATTAAAAAAAACCAATTAGCCCCCCAAAATAGGAAGGGTGTATCTCAGACAAAAGAACAGCTGACAACACAGACACTCACACCACATTGGTCCTTATTTTTCTCATTGGCTACAGATCACACCAGCTTGGACTTGATCCTATGGGAGCCACTGTTGCAGAAGTCACACCAAGTCTCAGGCCACAGAACATCTGTGAGGTATCAGGGCCTATAACAAGCTTCATGGAACCCAGTGAGAGAAGTGTCACAAATCCCTGGCAAGCCTGCATCCCTGTGCTGCCCAAAGGTCAGGCATCTCTGTAAAATTGGCACAAAGCCACACAGTGCAACAGCTTTTGCCAGATTCCTGGAGATACAGATAGAGCCAGCTACATTTTCTACCTCACATGTGAAAACACTAAGACATGAAGGGATTAAATGGTTTTTCTAATTTATATTGATTTAATGGTGAAGAAAGAATGAGAAAGCACATTGTAAAGCTGGGGCTAGTGTTCGAAGATTCGAGGGCAATCTACCCAGCCACTTCCGCAGGCGAGACAGACAGGACACAGAAGGTGGCTATAAATCTGCCAACATCAGCATGGACGGCAGCAATGGCATGAATGTCTTTTCTTATTCTCAGAAAAATATGTCCTTTATTAGCCAATTATTTAAAGAAAAGTTTACATGTGAGTGGTTTTTTAAAGATAGAAACATGAATTATTAGCGCCTATAACAAATTTTTAAAAGCTGATAAAAATCACAAACATCATAAAATCTAAAAAAAATTATATTTGTTTTAATTAATTACCTGACATACTTTTATACTCCTATATTCCTTTTCTTTTCTTTTTGAGACAGAGTCTCACTCTGTCACCTTGCGTAGAGTGTGGTGGCATCATATCTGACAACAACCTCAAACTCCTGGACCGTAGGGATCCTTTTGCCTTAGCCTCTTGAGTAGCTGGGACTACAGGTGCCCACCATGACACCAGATTAGTTTTTTCTATTTTTAGTAGAGACAAGCTCTTGCTCTTGCTCAGGCTGGTCTCAAATTCCTGAGCTCAAGCAATCCACCAGCCTCAGCCTCCCATAGTGCTAGGATTACAGGCATGAGCCACCGATGCCTGGCCAAACCAGGGGATTGAATACAGGCAAAAGAGACATGGAGCACACACTGGGAAACAGCTCTAAGAAATCCACATTTCACTCAAGTGGCATACAATCACTCACTTGCTACATGGAGGGTTTTCTTTTGTTATTTTTCTTTCCAACTGACAGGGATAAAGAATACCCCTTTTTGACCCTACATGCTGAGAAGGAACTACACCTGCCTTCAAATAATCACTCCTTTTTCTGGGTTTGTCTTAATATTAGAAATGGGCCAAAGAGAAGAATCTTTAGCTGTGTAGAATTCCAGAGGGTTGTGGTGGGGGAAGGTGAGAACCAAGACATCCCAACATCTGAGAGAGGATGCCCTTGCGGGCATCATTCATAAGGACAAGGGGTGTGCTGGATACTGTCAGCATGAAGACCATAAATCCACATAGAGCAGTCACACCAATTCAAAAGTCCTTTGAGGCTTACAGACAGTTCGATTTTTATCTCGTATACAAGTCAGCATATCTTTCAAATGCTGCCTGAAAATGCCAACTCTCTGGCTGGCTGCCATGCTTCTCCAAGGTACTGTGCCCCCTATGCAGGGCTGTCCTTGTGACTGTTCATGGGCAGGGAGCCATTCTGGTTGATCGGCACCTGGGCTCAACCAGTGGTTAGATATACAGGAAAACCCTGTTTTATTGTATTCCACTTTATTGTGCTTCCCAGATAGTTTTTTTTTTAATTAACAAATTGAAGGTCTGTGACAATGCTGCATTGAGCAAGTCTTTTGGTATCATTTTTCCAACATACGTGCTCACTTCATGTCTCTGTGTCCATTTTGGTAATTCTCAACAATATTACAAACTTATCATTACTATTATATTTTTTTCAAACTTTTCATATTATTGTATCATGGTAATCTGTGATCAGTGATCTTTGATGTTCCTATTATAATTATTTGGGAGGAACTATGAACTGTGTCCATACAAGATAAAGAATTTAAGTGATAAATCTTGTGTGTTCTGACTGCTCCTCCAACCTGCTGTCCTCTGATTGCTCTCTATCTCACCTTTGGCCTTCCTCTTTCCTGAAACACACAATATTGAACTTAGGCCAAGCAGGCCAGGCTAGATGATTCATGCCTGTAATCCTAGCATTTCAGGGGGCTGAGGAGGATAGATCACCTGAGCTCATGAGTTTGAGACAAGCCTGAGCAAAAGTGAGATTCCATTTCTACTAAAAAATTAGAAAAACTAGACAGGCATTGTGGTGGGTGCAGTTACTTGGGAGGCTGAGGCAAGGGGATCACTTGAGTTCAAGAGTTTGATTTTGCTATAAGCTATGATGATACCATGGCACCCCAACCAAGGGGACAGAGTAAGATTCTAACTTAAAAAAGAGAAAGAAAGAAAGAAATTAGGCCAAATTATAACTTACAAAGAGAAAGGAAGAGTTGCACATCTCTCTCTTTGAATCAAAAGGTAGAAACAATTAAGCTTAGTGAGGAAGCCATGTTGAGAGGAAAGACAGGCTCAAAGCTAGGCCTCTTGTGCTAAACAGTTAGCCAAGTTGTGAATACAAAGGAAGAGTTTGAGAAGAAAATTAAAAGTGCTACTTCAGTGAGCACACAAATGATAAGAAGGCAAAACAGCCTGCTTTTGCTAATACGGAAAAAGTGACCTAGATAAATCAAACCAGCAGTAATAGTCTCTTAAGCCAAAGCCTAATCCAGAGCAAGGCCCTAACTCTCTTCAATTCTGTGAGACTGAGAGAGGTGAGGAAGTTGCAGAAGAAAAGTTGGAAGCTATAAGAGGTGGTTCCTCAGGTTTGAGGAAAGAAGCCATCACCATAACATAAAATTGCAAGATGAAGCAGCAACTGCTGATGTAGAAGCTATACGGTGAGTTATGCAGAAGATTCAGCTAAGATCATTGATGAAAATGGCTACCCAAAATACGATTTTCAATAAAGATGAAATAGTCTTATATTGGGGAAAAGTGCTATCTAGGAATTTCGTAGATAAAGAACAGAAATCAATGCCTGGCTTCAAAGCTTCAAAAGAAAGGCCAACTCTCAACCATTCTAGCTGCTGTTAAGAATATTCATGATTTGGGTGGTGCCTATGGCTCAGTGAGTAGTGCACTGGCCCCATATACCGAGGGTGGCAGGTTCAAACCTGTCCCAGCCAAACTACAACAACAACAAAAATAGCTGGGCATTGTGACGGGCACCTGTAGTCCCAGCTACTCAGGAGGCTGAGGCAAGAGAATTGCCTAAACCCAAGAACTGGAGGTTGCTGTGAGCTGTGACACCATAGCACTCTACCAACGGCAACAAAGTAAGACTCTGTCACTAAAAAAAAAGAATACTCATGATTCATGGGAAAGGTCAACATATCAACATTAACAGGAGTTCGGAAGAAGTTGATTTCAATTCTCACGGGTCACTTTGTGGAGGAAGTCACTGCAGATGTGGTGGAAAGAGCAAGAGAACTACAATTAGAAGTGGAGCCTCAAGCTATAATTGACTTCCTGCAGTCTCATAAAACTTGGATGGGTAAGGAGTTGCTTCCAGATGAGCAAAGAAAGTGGTCTCTTGAGATGGAATTTATTCCTGGTGAAGATGCTGTGAACATTGTTGAAATGACAAGAAAGGATTTAGAATATTACATCAACCTACCAGAGATTTTCAAGTGGTGTGCCATGAAAGGATCTTAGGTGTGCTGCGAAAAATTTTAAAGATCATTAATTAAATTATTATCAAAGAAGTTCAAAGCACAATAAGTATATTCTTTCGTTTACTCCTTTTTAAAATTTTTTTTAATTGTTAAATCATAGCTGTGTACATTAGTGCAATCCCCTGTACCCATTCTAAGATGAACCATAGATGTGGCCCCACCCATTACCCACCTTCCACCAAAACCTCCCCCCTCCCTTCCCCTTCCTTGGCCCTTTCCCCATAGTCTTGTGCTATAGTTGAGTTATAGTCTTGATGTGAAAGCTATAATTTAGCTTCATAGTAGGGCTGAGTACATTGGATACTTTTTCTTCCATTCCTGAGATACTTTGCTAAGAAGAATATGTTCCAGCTTTATCCATGTAAACATGAAAGAAGAAATCTCAAACTCTTGAGCTCAAGCAATCCTCTTGCCTTAGCCTCCCCAGTAGCTGGGACTAGAGATGCCCATCGCAACAGCTGGCTATTTTTTAGAGACGGGGTCTAACTCTTTCTCAGGCTGGTCTTGAATTCCTGACCTCAAGCAGTCCACCTGCCTTGGCCAGTAACTTACTAAGACTGGGTCTTAGCTTTTGTTCAGCCTAGTGTCAAACTCCTGACCTAAACAATCTGCAATTCCCTCCACTCCCAAGCCTCCCAAAGTGCTAGGATTACAGGTGTGAGCCACTGCACCCAGTCTTGACTCCCTTTCAGTAAAATCAGATTTTTATTATGTCACATATAATTCTGTGTTTTATTTAATAGAACATACCCAGTGGTGAATACGGACTTTCAGGGATGTAGCAATAGGGTGCTTCTACACATAGAAAGATGCCAGCACAAAACCTCAGTCTAATCACAAATCTGTTATTTTAAGTTGTCTAGTATTCTTTTTTAAAAAGAAAAATCAGGTATTTCCTCATAATTTAGTAATTTTTTAAAACTGCAATGCAAATGATAGCTTTAGTTTTCTTTAAATAAAAAAATTTCTTATTTCCTTACAACCAAGACTTTTTCTTCCATTGAACTCATTTGTAAAATTCTGACTTCACCCTTTTATTTCTTTCTACCTACTTTTTATTCCTCCTGTCCTTTTTGACTGGCTTTCTCTTAGTATATTGTTCCTTCTATTAATAATAGGAGTTCCAGAAAGAAAGAACAGATGGATTTAGAAACATGAACTTGGATTATACTGTTGTTTTTTCCTGTTCTCTGTTGTGTAACCTTAGACTTGGAATGCAGATAATCCTTTTTTTTTTTTTTTTTTAATTTTTGAGCTTTATATATTTCAGTTCTTAATCTCAACAGCATAAGTAAAACATCTATTTCTTTAATTTACAGAAATTTGTTTCTATATTAAAGTACTATAAGCATGTGTGATTGAGCAAACCTTTACTTTGATGAGATTCCTGTTTAGAAGCCTGAAGGCTCTGTAAATTGTAATGTCTACTGTACTTAATAAATTAGTTTATGATTTGTTGAACTTTTCTTGCCAGATGACTATGGCTTTTGTTTGGGGGGTGGGGTTGTTGTTTGTTTTTGAGACAGACTCTTACTCTGCCGCCCTGGGTGCAGTACCGTGGCATCATTGTAGCTCACAGCAACCTCAAATTCTTGGGCTTGAGGGATCTTCCTGCCTCAGCCTCTCAAGTAGCTGGGATTACAGGCACAACAATGTCTGGCTAGGTTTTCTGCTTTAGTAGAGATGGGGTTTTGCTTCTCCTCAGTCTGGTCTCAAAATTCAGAGCTCAAGCAATCCACCTGCTTAGGCCTCCAGGAGTGCTAGGATTATAGGTAGGAGTCCCTGCACCCAGCCTGGAAGAAGACTATGTACACCTAAAAGTTTGAGAGACATCCCCACACAGCAAATATATCTTTGCTATGTATGATTTTTAAATTTCATAAAATATTATTTATATAAATAACATATGAATGTGTTCTTTTTTTTTTTTTTTTTTGTGAGACAGAGCCTTAAGCTGTTGCCCTGGATAGAGTGCTGTGGCGTCACAGCTCACAGCAACCTCCAACTCCCAGGCTTAAGCGATTCTCTTGCCTCAGCCTCCCAGCTACTTGGGAGCCTGCCCAAAGCCTGACTATTTTTTGGTTGTAGTTGTCATTGTTTGTCACACCTGGGCTAGATTCGAACCCGCCAGCTCTGGTGTATGTGGCTAGCACCTTAGCCACTTGAGCTACTGGTGCCGAGCCTGAATATGTTCTTTAAAAAAAATTAATAATTAGGCTTGGCTCCTGTAGCTACAAGGTGCCAGCCACATACACCAGAACTGGTGGGTTTGAATCCAGCCTGGGCCTGCCAGAGAACAATGACAACTACAACCAAAAAATAGCCAGGTGTTGTGGCGGGCACCTATTTTGTGGCTCAGTGTGTGGGGCGCCAGCTCCATATACCGAGGGTGGCAGGTTCAAACCTGGCCCCTGGCCAAACTGCAACAAAAAAATGGCCGGGTGTTATGGTGGGCGCCTGTAATTCCAGCTACTCAAGAGGCTGAGGCAAGAGAATTGCCTAAGCCCAGGAGCTGGAGGTTGCTGTGAGCTATGACACCACGACACTCTACCAAGGGCAACAAAGTGAGACTGTATCTCAAAAACAAAAAAACAAAAAAAAAAACCCAACAACAATAAGCCTAAACTCCTTCTTACTGCTCCATACCTGGCTTATTCCCTACTTCCCCAGAGGAATTTGATATGTATTTTCCCAATCTATCTAACAAATATGTTTTTAGATAGTATGATATATTTCCCCTCATTTAAAATATTTTAGTCAATAAAATAATTTTATTGTCCTCCTTTCTTTTAAATATTAATGCTTTTTGTAAATATCCAGGCACTGGAAGACTAGATAGTCTATATAGTTAGTGATACAGTGGTTTTACCAATTTTGAACTGTGTATTTAGGAAGTAAGGATATGTTGGGGTTTTTTGTTTGTTTTATTTTTTGAGACAGAGTCTCAAGTTGTCACCCTGGGTAGAGTGCTGTGACATCACAGCTCACAGCAACTTCAAACTTTTGGGCTTAAGCAATTCTCTTGTCTCAGCCTCCTAAGTAGCTGGGACCACAGGCGCCTGCCACAATGCCCAGTTATTATTTTTTTTTATTGTTGTTGCAGTTGTCATTGTTGTTTTAGCTGGCCCAGGCTAGGTTTGAACCCACCACCCTCAGTGTATGTGGCCAGCGCCCTACCCAGTGAGCTATAGGCACCACCCTTAAGGAATGTTTTATTTAAAAAGTGAATAACTATTTCCTCATGGCACAAAATGCAAGCAATACTAAGTATAGAAAGGGAAAAGTAAAATCTCCCTGTTTTTCCCAACCCTTCATTGCCATTTGACTGAATATGCACTATTAATAGTTTCTTGTATATTGGTCTAATTATTATAGCTATATAAAAAGTTAGACTAAACTTGTGGCATAAAACACCTTATTTTTTTTTTATTTTTTTATTTTTTTTGAGACAGGGCCTCATCCTGTTGTCCCCAGTAAAGTGCCATGGCATTATAGCTCACATAATCTCAAACTCTTGGGCTCAAGTAATCCTCCTGTATCAGTCTCACAAATAGGTGAGACTACAGGTGCCTGCCACAACACCCGGCTACTTTTTAGAGGTGAGGTCTTGCTGTTGCTCAGGCTGGTCTCCAACTGAGCTCAGGCAATCCACCAGGCTCTGCCTCCCAGAATACTAGGATTACAGGCAAGAACCACTGCTCTTGGCCTAAAACACCATTTACTAAGCTGACAAACTGCATCACACAGCTTACCTGATGTTTACTGTCTGTGTTCTTCGCTGGACAACCTAAAGGCTGAGTGCAGGAACCATCTGGAAGCTTGCTCACTCACTCTGATAGTCGATGCTGGTGGGTGACTGAAACCCTAGTTAAGCTAATCCTGTCAGTTAAAATACCTACATATGGCTTCTTCAAGTGGCTGCTTGGCTTCCTCACAACTTGGTGTCAAGGGCAAATATCCATCCCAAGAGGAAATGAAGGGGAGAGAACCTAACCTTAGGTGTTGTATATGACACTTACACATGACGAGCACATGTGTTATGACTAGCACAACCGAGTATAGTAAGTGTCACCAAGAGGAGGGCAAATAGATTGCAACTCTTGATAGGGAGTGGCAAGATTGTAGAAAAGCGTGTATGACTTGGAAATAATGCTATGGTGAGTTTTGGAAAATACAGTTTGGCCTGGGCCAGCTAAACAACGACGACAACTGCAACAAGAAAATAGCCTGGCGTTGGGGCAGGCACCTGTAGTCCCAGTTACTTGGGAGGCTGAGGCAGGAGAATCACTTAAGCCAGAGAGTTTGAGGTTGCTGTGATTTGGGACGGTACAGTACTCTACTGAGGGCAACATAGTGAGACCCTGTGTCAAAAAAAAAAAAAAAAAGTGTTGGTATTTGAAGGTGGGGCCTTTCAGAAGTAATTAGGTCACATGAGTAGAGCTCTTGTGATAGGATCGTACCCTTAGAAGGTGATAATGAAAGCCATGATCTTTCTCTCTACTGTGTGAGTGAGTACACAGAAGATCCCTATCTGCAAACCAGGAAGGGGACCCTTACCAGGAGCTAGATTAGCCAGGATCTTGATCTTGTACTTCGCAGCCTCCAGAATAGGAAGAAACAAATGTTTGTTATTTAAGCTACCCAGTCTTATGGTGTTTCTTATTGCAGAACTGACCAAGAGAACTGCTACTGAAAAGTGGGGTGCTGCTATAACAAATACCTAAGAATGGGAAAGCAGCTTTGGAACTATGTAATGGAAATAGACAAAGAGTTTTTAGGCACATGCTGATATTGCTGATTTGTCTGCAAGGCTCCAGCCAAACTTCTGAGGGTTTGGTGGCCCATATTACAACATAATTGTTTCATTTAAAGTTAATTTAACTCAAATTCAGGAGGTATTTTGCAGGGTTGGGGAAAGTATATGAGAAATCAGGAGGATTTATGTGGCCAAACTGTGTAATGGAAATAGACTGGTAGAGTTTTTAGGTGCATGCTGATTTAGAACAGGCTGATATTGCTATGAGGAACTGTTGGTAGAAAGTGGACTTAATGAGAGGGCTCGGAAAGAAAAAGGGAGAAAACCTCCATCATATAGAGTATATAGTCATGTACAGAATTTTGGTAATAATATGAACAGTAATAAAGACCATTTCTGATCTGGTCTTACACAGAAGGGGCAGCGCCTATGGCTCAACAGAGTAGGGCGCCAGCCCCATATGCCGGAATTGTTGGGTTCAAACCCAGCCCTGGCCAAAAACTAAAAAAAAAAAAAAATTCTATGGTCTTACACAGAAATGAGGAACATTAGACAATGGAGAAAAGGCAATCTTTGTTACAAATTGGCAAAGAACTTGGCTGAATTGTGTTTGTGTTCTGGTATTTTGTAGATGGAAGGTAGAATTTGTGAGTGATGAAATTGAATATTTAGTTGAAGAGATTTCTAAACAAAATTCAGGAGTGGTTTTGAATTTATAGTAAAATTCAAATGAGAGAAATAAATTGAAGGTGGTATGAAGCAAAAAAGGAGCCAAAATATAAAGATCTGGAACATTCTTGGCCTGTTCATATCACAAAAAATGAGAAAACATGTTCAGAAGGAAACACTAACCACAGACCCAATGAGCAACCCTACTAGAAAACTGTCAATTTGAACTAAAGGAGAAGGAGATTAGAGGGAAGGAAGAAGGTTGTGGGATTTCTTCAATTTTATGGGACAGGACCACAGAGCTATATGGCTTCAAGTGTGCATTATTCTTCAAGACAAGGGAAGAATAATCCTGTCATTGGTTCCGGGATTTTCAGGGTTGCCTCTTTACTTTCAAAACAGGGGTGGGACCATGGCCTGCACATCAGTTGGCCTTTTGTTTAAAGCCTTTGGGTCCCCAAACCCTTACAGGTTTGTCTGGAGCCTTGTAGAACTTGGCGGCAGCTCTGACTGTCTAAGACAATACATTTCTACAACTTAACTTTTTCCCACTTCATATATATTTTCATATTAGCAAGTCAAAGTCAGCCTCATTTTTAGTAGTATCATGATATTCGAATTAATAATACAAGTGATGTTGTGATTATCTAGATTATGAAAGCTTAAAATAATGTAGAAATATGGAGCAAGATGTTATTTCTCCCTTTTCATTGCCTCCCATAGCTCATCCTCCCTCATGGCCACTATTGCTTGCTTTGCCAGAGGTCACAGTAAGTTTATGGACCTTCAAGTCACATTTTTGTGCTCTTTTTAATACATACTTCAAATATAATTAAAATAGACTTTACCATAAGGGTGTAGCTATAAATTATACTGTTGGCTGGGCAAAGTGACTCACGCCTGTAATCCTAGTGCTTTGGGAGGCCTAGGTGGGTGGATTGCTTGAACTCAAGAGTTAGAGACCAGCCTGAGCAAGACCCTGCCTCTACTACAAATACAAAAACTGAGGCAAAAGGATAGCTTGAGCCCAAGAGTTGGAAGTTGCTGTAACGCTGTGATACCACTGCACTTTACCCAGGGTGACAGCTTGAGACTCTGTCTCAAAAAAAAAAAAAAAAAAATTGTAATATTATCTCCTTAGTAGCAGGAAATTACCTCAGGATTGTTTCATTTAATAAAGTGATTTAACTCAAATTCAGAATGTGTTTTGTAGGGTTGGGGAAAGTATATGAGAAATCAAAAGTGTTCTATTTTCTTATCATTTAGGCAGAGTAGTTGGTGGATTGCCTGAGCTCACAGGTTTGAGGCAATTGTGGAGACAGTGTTAGATATTTTGGAAATATTTAGACTTGCTTTTACCCTGATTATTTGTAGTTTTGAGGCTTAAATGTACATGGGTTATTGTGGTCCTTCAAAATTATATTGGTTGGCCAGGTGCAGACGCTTACACCTGTAATCCTAGCACTCTTGGGAGGTTGATGCGGAAGAATTGTTTGAATTCAGAAGTTAGGACAGCCTGAGAAAGAGCAAGACCCTGTCTCTGAAAATAGATGGGTGTTGTGGCAGGCACCAGTAGTCCCAACTACTAGGGAGGCTGAGGTGAGCTGTGACACCCTGGCACTCCCCTGGGGCAAGAAAGTGAGACTCTGTCTAAACAAACAAAAAAAAATTCCCCTCCTGTTGTTTGGCAGTGCATATCAGAGCTTAAAGTATGCATATCTTTAGTCAAACAATTCTTTTCTAAGGAGATTAATCAAGTATGTAAGAATGTATTTATAGGCCCATTTACCACAGCATTGTTTTATTATTATTTTATTTTTTTTATTTTTTTTTAGAGACAGAGTCTTACTTTGTCTCCCTGCAGTTGAGTGCTTTGGAATCACAGCTCATAGCAACCTCAAACTCTTGGGCTTAAGAGATCCTGTTGCCTTAGCCTCCCAAGTAACTGAGACTACAGGTACCGACCACAATGCCTGTTTTTTTTTTTTTTTTTTTTTTTTTAGAGACAGAGTCTCACTTTGTTGCCCTTGGTAGAGTACTGTGGCGACACAGCTCACAGCAACCTCCAGCTCTTGGGCTAGGCCAATTCTCTTGCTTCAGCCTCCCGAGTTGCTGGGACTGCAGGCGCCCGCCACAACACCTGGCTATTTTTGTTGCAGTTGCCACTGCTGTTTTAGTTGGCCAGGGCGGGATTTGAATCCGCCACCCTTGGCATATGGGGCTGGTGCCCTACTCACTGAGCCACGGGCGCTGCCCACGAATACTCCTTCTTTCTTTCTTTCTTTCTTTCTTTCTTTCTTTTCTTTGTTTTTTGAGACAGAGCCTCAAGCTGTCGCCCTGGATAGAGTGCTGTGGCATCACAGCTCACAGCAACCTCCAACTCCTAGGCTCAAACAATTCTCCTGCCTCCACCTCCCAAGTAGCTGGGACTACAGGTGCTTGCCACAATGCATGGCTATGGTTTAATTGCAGCCATCATTGTTGTTTGGCAGGCTTGGGCTGGATTCGAACCTGCTAGCTTAGGTGTATGTGGCTGGTGCCTTAGCCGCTTGAGCCATAGGCGCCGAGCCCCAAGACTCTTTCTTAATTAAGCACACTGTATTAGCTATGATATTGTGATGATTGAAGCATCATACTATGAGCCATGACCTGAATTCTTTATGTACATTATATGTATATATATTAATTATGTTGTGTAATCCTCATAGTGACCTTAAGGTTCATAATAGGTTGTATTTAACTTTTTCATAGTTTGAAACTCTTCCCTCATAGAGAAACAAGAAACAGGATTTGAACTGAGATCTTCTGATTTTAAAGCCTCTTTTTTTAAACCACAGCTCTGGTTTGTCAGTCCAGTGGCAACTCCTGTGAATGAGAAAGAAGGGTCCCTCTAATGTATATGAGGTTCTTAGCACACATAGAAGAACAGTCAATAAATTCTTGGTTAAATATGTTTTGATTACTCTACAGAGGAAATTTTTTTTTTTTTTTTTTTTTGAGATAGAGTTTCACTTTGTCACCCTTGGTAGAGTGCCATGGCATCACAGCTCACAGCAACCTCAAACTCTTGGATTTAAGTGATTCTCTTGCCTCAGCCTCCCATGTAGCTGGAACTACAGGTGCCCGCTACAATGCCTGGCTATTTTTAAGAGATGAAGTCTTGCTCTGGTTCAGGCTGGTCTCGAACCTGTGAGCTCAGGGAATCCACCCACCTCGGCCTCCCAAGTGCTGTGATTAGAGGCTTGAGCCACTGTGCCAGGCCAAAAGAGGGAATTTTTGTTCTTTGTAATCTTTTTCGTATAATTTCCCCAAAGTAAAATTACTTATAGATGTTGGTGGGACCTGGTGGATCACACCAGTCATGCCTGTAATCTACCATTCTGGGCCTCTGAGGCATGTATATTGCCTGAACTCAGGAGTTCAAGACTAGCCTGAGCAAAGCGAGGCCCTGTCTCTATTAAACAATAGAAAAGCTAGCTGGTTGTTGTGGCAAGCACCTATAGTCCTGGCTACTTGGGAGTCTGAGATAAGAGGATGTCTTGAGCAAGAGTGACTGAATGAGACTCTTGTCTCAAAAAAGATTCCTTATGGAAGCTCCATCTGTCTACTTTTTGTCATTAGAACCTTCTCTTTGATCTGTATTTCCTCCAGAAGCCTATGACTGCCAGTGTTTTCTGTTAGGTTTCTTGATATCTTATTAGACTATTTTAGGTTCTATATTTACTTTTCCTTAACATATCTTTTTACCTAGTTTCTTCCATTCTTTTAATCTCTTTTTATGCTTCTTGCCACAATGAAAAATTATATTTCTTCTACTCATATTATGCTGTCTCTGCTAATTTGAAGCTAACTCACCTCAAGAACTTTTCATGGCTTGGAGCCTGTTGTTCAGTGGTTACGGCACCAGGCACGTGCACGGAGGCTTGTGGGTTCAAACTCGACCTGGGCCTGCAAAAACAATGGCAATGATAACAACAACAAAAACAGCCGGGTGTTCTGGCAGGCGCCTGTAGTCCCAGCTACTTGGGAGGCTGAGGCAAGAGAATCACTTAAGCCCACGAGTTTAAGGTTGCTATGAGCTATGACACCATTGCACTCTACCAAGGGTAACATAGTGAAATTATCTCAAAAAAAAAAAAAAAAGAAAGGAAAGGAAAGAAAACTTTTCATGACCATCCATCCTTGTTTAGCTGGGGAGATATAACTCTACTTTGACTTCTTTCCTGGGATCAGGGTTAACATGAAAACTTACCTGGTCAGCACCTGTTGTGTGTAAATAGTCTGAATGTGGTGTCCCCAGCCCCACCAGAACGCAGAATATATTTGAAGTCTGTGGTTCCATCCTATAGACACTGCCATGTCTGTTCATTCACTTCGCAGTGCATATTATGCTTGGTTTTCCTCCTATTGTTTGTTCTTGTAAGCTGTTTCCTTTTAGAGTAGCCAAAATCAGCCATAGTACCATTGTATTACCCAAATAAGTCAAAAGAAAACTGAGATACCTTGTGATTTAGGTCTTTCTGCTTAAGTTTCATCAAAACTGAGATTCTCAAAAAAAAAAAAAAAAAAGAGATTCTCCTGTTTTACTAAATAGACAGTTTTTTTAATTCTTTAAAGGACTATAATTTATCCATCATAGGTGTTTGAATCCAACACATTGAATATACATTCTAGCATACTCTGCTTTGGAAAAAATAACGTAACTCCTAGACTTGGTCACGCTACTCGGGCACTTCATTTTTCAGAGCCTCCTACAGCACAGCCTGATTATAAACAGGGAGAATGTGGCCAGGAACCCACAGCAGAGCAGTATCCAGCACCAGCTCTTGTCAAGATGTTCTAAAGACTGGCTATCGCATGGTCTAAGATGAAGTTGCTTCATTTAGCCAGGCTTCCAATGAGTAATTTAGTTTTTTCTTGGTTGTGTGTATGTGTATAGGCATTCATTTTTTATTTTCTTAAAGCTGAAAGTGTTCCTGCCCACCTACCAGTGAACTAAAAGCTATATATATCCCATTCCTGCTGAAAGTCATAGTTTGACTCCTGCTTTTCTGTCTCCCCTTCCTAGGAAAAATCACTTAGGAATCAACACAGCTTCCACATGAAAACGACATAATTTCTCTATTAGCCAATTGTGTATGAGTTAATTGGTTTGTTTTTTTTTGTTTTTGTTTTTGAGACAGAGTCTCAAGCTGTTGCCCTTAGTAGAGTGCTGTGGTGTCACAGCTCACAGCAACCTCCGATATTTGGACTTAAGCGATTCTCTAGCCTCAGCCTTCCAAGTAGCTAGGACTATGGGCGCCTGCCACCAACACCCAGCTATTTTTTTTCTTATTGCAGTTGTCATTTTTGTTTTAGCTGGCCCGGGCTGGGTTTGAACCCACTATCCTTGGTGTATGGGCTGGCACCCTACCCACTGAGCTACAGGTGCCACTAGATCCTTCTAATAATGATTGTCCGCTTGTGGTTAAATCCAACAGCTAACTTTCCTTTCTTCTTATTCATTGTAGTTGCGGCAGTCCCAGTCCTACTGCACTGACACAGAATGTCTTCAGGAATGTAAGTGCTAATGGGACAGGAAGATGGTTGGCAATGGGGGCAGATAAGAGGCCAGATGATTGTAAATATTTGTCAGAAATTATTTTTACAGTTTGTTCCTTTTTTTTTTTTTTTTGCAGTTTTTGGCCAGGGCCAGGTTTGAGCCCGCCACCTCTGGCATATGGGGCCAGAGCCACAGGCGCCACCCTACAGTTTGCTCTTTAAGAAAGTGGTTTTCAACAATGTTTTTGGTACTTAAATATTTTGCGTTTTAACTTCATAAATTGGGTTTTTTTCCTACCATAAAAACAAACCCTGGGTAGCGCTTGTGGCCCAGTGGGTAGGGCGCAGGCCCCACATACCGAGGGTGGCGGGTTTGAACCCAGCCATGGACAAACTGCAACAAAAAAATAGCTGGGCATTGTGGCAAGCACCTGTAGTCCTAGCTACTTGGAAGGCTGAGGCAAGAGAATCGCCTAAGCCCAGGAGTTGGAGGTTGCTATGAGCTGTGACATCACAGCACTCTTCTGAGGGCGATAAAGTGAAACTCTGTCTCTAAAAAAAAAAAAAAGGCCTGTCCATTAAAGAAGATTATAAAATCACAGATAAGGAAAAGGAAAAACTTGCAGAATACTTAAAGATAGCCACTGTTGACAAATTTGTATATATCCTTCCAGACCTTTTTTTCTTGGCAAATAGGTAACAGAGCACTTTGTGCTGGTGTAACTAGAAACCACTTATCCTTTCCTTAGCATCTGTTTTCATGTATTGATAGGCTTGGGAACTTCCGAGGGAGGGGAATCTGGGGAGGCCATTCTTTCCCAGGTTTTGGTTCCTGTGGAGTTCATTACTTTGGCTCTGATGAAGATGGATCCTACGTGATAAATGTAGTTGATAGACTTGATGTCTTTATGTGACACATCTGTTTTCAAGATACTCAGAAATTACTTATGGCTACTTTGAAGAGAACCAAAAAACTAATTCAGTCTTGTGCCATAAAACTGTAAGAAGGAAAGTATGACATTCACGGGATAGCGAAGCCTGGCCCGATTAGTTTTATATACTTACAGAGATGGGCTCACTTTGTGTTGTTTTTTACTACTGTATCATGCATATATCAGTATATATTTATCTTAAAATTTATTGATTTAACAGTAATCCATTGTGGCAATATACCAGTGTTTATTTATTTTTTGAGACAGTCTCTAGCTGTCACCCTGGGTAGAGAGTCATGGCATCACAGCTCACAGCCACCTCAAACTCTTGGGCATAAGCAATTCTCTTGCCTCAGCCTCCCAAATAACTGGGACTATAGGCGCCTACCACAATGCCCGGCTATTTTTTTTGTTGTTGTTGTTGTTGCAGTTGTCATTGTTGTTTTAACTGGCTCAGGCCGGGTTCGAGCCTGCCAGCCTTGCCACTAGCCTCGGTATATGTGGCCAGTACCCTGCCTACTGAGCTATGGGCGCTGCCCTATACTAGTGTGTAAATAATTTCCTTTTGTTTGAATCTTTGGTTGCTGATGTATTTTTTGCTATTATAAATAATATTTACACATTCTTTGTATGTACTTGTTAAGGAGGAAAAATAATTTTTTCCTTAACCCTTCAGAGTTTTTAGATGGGACCTCTATAACAAAAGACATATTAACAATAGAAAAATAAAGCTCTATGCCTGTGGCTCAAGTGGCTAAGGCATCAGCCACATACACCTTAGCTGGTGGGTTCGAATCCAGCCCAAGCCTGCCAAACAACAATGATAGCTGCAACCAAAGAAAAAAAAGGGTGGGCATTGTGGCGGGCGCCTGTAGTCCCAGCTACTTGGGAGGCGGAGGCAGGAGGAATCGCTTGAGCCCAGGAGTTGGAGGTTGCCGTGAGCTGTGACGCCACAGCAACTCTACCCAGGGCAACAGCTTGAGGCTCTGTCTCAAAAAAAAAACGAAAACAATAGAAAAATAAGTTTTTAAACATATACAGCACACATCAAGTGGGAGAAACCTCAATGAAAAGTAATTAAAAGCAGTGGCTTAGAACTCTGGCTTATGTGGCATCTTCAACAAAGGAATACATTTGTGGGAACATGGCAGGACTAAGGAAAGAGGTTTTAAGTTTCCTAGGATGGAAAACCATGGGAAGGCAGATGTATGGGAGGAAACTAATGGAATACAGTTTGTTTACATATTCCTCCTATGTTGTCTCTGGACTGATAATGAGGCTACGGAGTTGTCTGCAGTAAAGGAGAATGTATTTCCTCCTTTTGAAGAAAAGAGGGAGATAAAGAGAGATTTTCTTCTGTTCGCTACTTTTAGTAGCCTTCAGCTCAACAATAATTTTTATGTCAAAGAGGCACATTTTAGCATGGTTCCCTTCACACATGTTAAGGCTTTTTATGTATTGCCAAATTGCATTTGTTTATTTATTTATTTATTTATTTACTTTTTGACGCAGACTATGTCGCCCTAGGTAGAGTGCCGTGGCATCACAGCAATGTCAAACTCTTGGGCTTAAGTGATTTTCTTGCCTCAGTCTCCCAAATAGCTGGGACTACAGGCACCACAACGCCCGGCTATTTTTTTTGCAGTTGTCATTGTTGTTTAGCTGGCCTAGGCTGGGTTCAAACCCGCCAGCCTAACCACTGTGCTACAGGCACCTAGCCAACACTTCAGATTTCTTTATGTTGCTTTTCCAGTAGCCCTCACTAATCCTCAGTTGTGCTATTCAAATATGTAGTGTTTTCCCTAGCAGGTAAAGCTAAAACCTGCTTTTCTAGTTGCAAATAATTTTATTGAACATCCTATGGGAAAGTAAATGTTTATTACATGGGTGGTATTTATGACTCTTGAGCCAGCCCCACCTGTAAGGCAAATACACTCTTATTCCTGTGAATGAAGTATACTTCTTAACTCTAAATAGAAAAGTAAGACTTTAGAGCTTGAATATTCATTCACTTAACCAGTTTGACAAGTTGGTTTTTTACCTCTCATTCTTTAGTATTTGGGGAAAATCCTTCCTGAAAATCATGCTTTTAAATGCTTTAGACAGTAGTTTTCTCTGGGTGATAGAATTACTTTTCTTATATTCTAAATATTTTCCAGTGACCTTAAACTTTTTTCTTAAAATAATGAACTATTTTATAGCTCTATATTTAGATACATATATTCTTATATTACTATTCAAATAGAAAAATTTGTTTTTGTTTTTTTGTAACAGAGCCTCAAGCTGTCGCCCTGGGTAGAATCCTGTGGCCAGCTCACAGCAACCTCCAACTCCTGGGCTTAAGCTTTAAGCGATTCTCTTGCCTCAGCCTCCCAAGTAGCTGGGACCACAGACACCCACCACAACACCAGGCTATTTTTTGGTTGTAGTTGTCATTATTGTTTGGCAGGCCTGGGCTGGATTTGAACCCACCAGCTCTGGTGTATGTGGCTGGTGCCTTAGCCACTTGAGCAACAGGCACCGAGCCTATTTTTGTTTTTTTGAGACAGAGTCTCCCTGTGTTGCCTAGGCTAGAGCACCATGGCATCAGCCTAACTCACAGCAACCTCAACTTCCTGGGTTCAATGGATCCTCATGCCTCAGTCTTCCATGTAGCTAGGACTGCAGGCACCTGCCACAATGCACAGCTAATTTTTCTATTTTAGTAGAGACAGACTCTTGTTCTTGCTCAGTTGGTCTTGAAAGGCCTGAGCTCAAGTGATCCACCCACCTTAGCCTTCAGAATCCTGGGATTACAGGTGTGAGCCACCAGGCCCAGTCTATCCTTGATATTTTTAATACTTAGCAGTTTTTAACTTTCTGCTTTTTTTCTGATAAAATTTACAATCTGAGAAATTATCTATTCTCAACTTTTAATAACTTAGTCTTGTCAACACTTCCCAAATCTATATCAATCCCCTATTTTTCCTTCTTTACCAGTTCCAGCTTGCTTTTTTTTTTTTTCTTCCCAGTTGAAACAGAGTGTCACTCTGTTGCCCTGGCTAGAATGCTGTGGTAGCATCATAGCTCACAATAACCTCAAACTCTTGGGCTCAAGAGATCCTCTGGTCTCAGCCTCCCAAGTAGTTGAGATTACAGGGCACCCTCCCTGACACCCAGCTCATTTTTTTTGCCCTATATTTTAGTAGAGACAGTGTCTCTTGCCCAGGCTGGTCTCGGACTCCACCCACCTCAGCTTCCCGAGCCTCCACATCCTGCCATCCAGTCTTGCTTTCTAACTACTTTCTTTCTTCTTTCCTGGGCTCTCTGATCTCTCACCTCTTAACCTTGGAATGCTCTATCAGCACTTGGACTTCTTCCCTTTCTGCTTTCACTCCCTTGGTGATCTCATGTGGTCTTACAGCTCATTATGTGTGTACTGATGACTGTCTGCTGGGTATTTCACAGGCATCTCAGACTGACATTTTTAGAATTCCTGCTCCCCTTGCGGTCTTTCTTGTAACAGTTCGTGGCAACTCTGAGAGTCATCCTTGACTTCTCTATTTTTCATACGCTATACGCCGTCTATTAGCAAGCACTTCCTTCAAGTTGTATCCAAAATTCTGCCACTTCTCACGGTACCCCCACTGCTTCCTCTCTGTTCTACGTCATCATCTGATATAGATTATTGCAGAAGGTTTTTACATCTCTCCTCATTTCTCCTTTTTCAAAACAGGATAGAGTGGTCCTGTCAAAAAGAGGATGGAGGGATGCCTGTTATCTGAGCAGAGAATGAGGCAGGAGGATTGTTTGAGACTAGCCTGGGCAACATAGAAAGACCCCATCTCTACAAAATTAAAAACTCAGCTAGGCATGGTGACACATATTTGTAGTTAGTTCCACCTACTTGATAGGCTGAGGTGGGAGAATTGTTTGAGCTCCTTAGTCTTGAGGAGTTCAAGACTACAATGAGTTATGGTTGCACTGCTGTACTCCAGCCGAGGTCATAGACTAAGACCCTGTCTCTAAAAAAAAAAAAAATTGTTGTCTTTTATCCATTCTGTTTTATTTGCTGCAACAGAATACTTGAGACTGGGTAATTTATAATAAAGAGTATTTGACTCTTGGTTCTGGAGGCTGGGAACTCAAGATGGCACAGCCACATCTGCTGAGGGCCTCCGTGCTGCATCATAATATAGTGAAAGGCATCGTATGTTAAGAGAGAGCAAGAGAGGGCTGGACTTGCTGCTCTAGCAAAGCCCCTCCCACAATGTTAATGACATTAACCCATTTATGGAAGCAGAGAACTCATAACGTAATTTTTTTTTTTTTTTAGACAGAGTCTCACTATGTTGCCCTCGGTACCGTGCCATGGCATCACAGCTCACAGTAACCTCAAACTCTTGGGCTTAAGCAATTTTCTTGCCTCAGCCTCCTGAGTAGCTGGGACTATAGGCGCCCACCACAACACCCAGCTATTTTTGGGTTATAGCTGTCATTGTTTAGCAGGCCTGGGCCAGGCTTGAACCCACCAGCCTCTGTGTATATAGCCAGCGCCTTAGTCACTGAGCTATGGGTGCTGAGCCTCATGACCTAATTTCCTCCTAAAGGTCCATATCTCAACAATGTTGCATTGGAGAGAAAGCTTCCAACATTTGAACTTTAGGGACACATTTAAACTATAGGATTTCCTATACCCCCTTCCTCTTGGGTTTTTCCTGTTAGCACTTACCTCTGTTCACTACATATTTTACTTATTTATCTTACTGATTTATTTTACTTAAATCAACCCCCACTGTAAGATCCTTAAAGGCAAAGGTATGTGGAGGTAGGTGGATGTTCCTTTTCATTATCTTCTCTATCCCTAGCACTAAGGCAATAATTTCCCTATCTTCCTATTTCTGTTAGTAGTTTCCAGTTCTTCAGGTCCAAACCTTGCCATCATCTTTTAGTGTCTCCTTCCTTCATCACCTATGTTTTTTTTGTTTCCCCCATCTCATGCCCTCCCCCCTCCCACTTCCCTCTACCCCCAAACTGCACTATAATAGTGTTCAATTGTTCTTAGGAACAGGTGATTATTTATCTATTGATTTCATATTAGTATGGAGTACATTGGATATTTATCTTTCCATTCATCTCCTATATCTTATTGTCACCACATTTTGTTATGTTTTCTCATTATAGAAACTAGCCATCTGAAAAACATTTCTGTGCCTTTCACAATGAAGAACTACCTTTAAAGACATAGTTCATTTTGTCCTGTCTGAGTTTCACATTAATCTTTATTTTATTTTATTATTATTATTTTTTTTTTATTACAATTTTTTCTGGGAGACAGGGTCTGCCTATGTTCAGCCCAGGCTGGATTTGAACTCCTGGGATCAAGTAATCCTCCTGCCTTAGCTTCTCAAGTAGCTGTGATTACAGGCATATGCCATCATTAGCTGTAATTAGAGCTCAGTTTCTGTAAGTTTAGAAATTCTAGTAATATTTCCCCTCTTTTAAAAATGTAAGTATTAAAACAAATAGATCATTACTAATTGAGAGTATCTTACTTGGTAAATAGCACATAAACTTCAACCATACAAATCTTTGTGATAGTATAAATATGTTCTATACATTTAGGGTTTCATAGAATCTTAAAGTTGGAAAAGACTTCGGTGATACTTTGTTTTTTCTCTTTTAACAGAACCTTTAAGAGGATGTTCTTCATTTAGCCTGTCTTTTCCTAAAAAGCACTAAACTGGCTCGGTGCCCATAGCACAGTGGTTATGGCGCCAGCCACGTACACTGAAGCTGGCGGGTTCTAACCCAGCCCCGGCCAGCTAAACAATAATGACAACTGCAACAAAAAATAGCCAGGTGTTGTGGCAGGCACCTGTAGTCCCAGCTACTTGGGAGGCTGAGGCAAGAGAATCACTTAAGCCCAAGAGTTTGAGATTGGTGTGAGCTGTGACGCCACAGCACTCTACCAAGGGCAACATAGTGAGACTCTGTCTCAAAAAAAAAAAAAGTGCTAAACTGTGGTACGCTCACAGAATACAGTTTGAAAGTATAGTTTTAGGGCAGCGCCTATGGCTCAGTGGGTAGGGCACTGGTCCCATATACCAAGGGAGGGTGGCGAGTTTGAACCTGGCCCTGACCAGCTAAAACAGCAGCAACAAAAAACCTGGGCATGTTGGCGGGTTCCTGTAGTCCCAGCTACTGGGGAGGCTGAGGCAAGAGAATCACTTAAGCCCAAGAGTTGGAGGTTGCTGTGAGCTGTGACACTACGGCACTCTGCCAAGGGTGACAAAGTGAGACTCTTTTTTTGTCTAAAAAAAAAAAAAAAAAAAAACAGGTTGAACATTTCTTGTTGGAAATGCTTAGGATCAGAGTGTTTCAGATTTCAAAATTTTTCAGATTTACTTATCAGTCATTCCGATGAACATTTTCTTTGAGTGTCACATTGGTGCTCAAAGGTTAAGATTTTGGAGCGATTTTGATTTTGATTTGATTCGATTTTTTGAGAAAGAGGCTCACTCTTTCTCCAGGCTAGGGTGCAGTGGCAACATCAGCCTAGTTCACAGCAACCTCAGACTCCTGGGTTCAAGCGATCCTCCTGCCTCAGGCTCCCGAGTAGTTGGGACTATAGGTGCCTACCATAATGCCTGGCTAATATTTTCTATTTTTAGTAAAGACGGGATCTCACTCTTGCTCAGGCTGGTCTCAAACTCCTGCGCTCAATCGATTCTCCCATCTCAGTCTCCCAGAGTGCTAGGATTATAGCTATTAGGATTATAGCTATTAACCACCGTAATGGCCTGGATTTCGAATTTTTGGATTAGGGATACTCATCCTGTCATAGAATAGCAGATCTACATTACAAAACTCTGGAGGTCACCCTTGACCCCACATTCCTCAAATTATTTTGATTTTACATTTTTATTTTTACTTTTTTTTTGAGACAGAGTCTCACTATGTCACCCTCAGTAGGGTGCTGTGGCATCATAGCTTACAGCAACCTCAAATTCTCGGGCTTGAGCAATTCTCTTTCTCAGCCTCCTGAGCATCTGGGACTATAGGCACACCACTATGCTCAGCTAGTTTTTCTATATTTAGTAGAGATGGGGTTCTCACTGTGGCTCAGTGTGTGTCAATCTTCTGAGCTCAAGCAGTCCATCCTCCTCATCCTTCCAGAGTGCTAAGATGACAGATGTGAGCCACTGTACCCGGCCTGATTTTATATTTTTAATATGGATTATATCATTCCCTTCATCTCTAGCTAGTAATGCTTTATGTCTACATCTCTGTTATTTTAGCTATGCCCATAGCGTCTTACTTGGTCTCCTAGCTCCCAAATTCACTTTTCTATAATGGCACTATAATTAGCGTTTATGAGGCCAGCATTTCCCACATTATAATAAATTAGTGTCACTTCTTCCTCATGACCTGTATAAGCAGTTCTAACTTTGATATTTAAGACCTTTCACAGTCTAGCCTCATCCCTACCACTCCTCACATCTACCCTATGTGCTCGTGACATCCCCAGTACACACCATGCTTCTATACCTTTGCTCGTATTTTTTCATCACCTCCCCAACCTATTACCACCAATCTGTTTTGGCTAATGAATGCCTAATCATCATTCAAGCCCCCCTCAGATTGTGTTACAGTAATGTGTGATTACTGCCTTTTAGACATCACCTTGGTTTTTGTTTGTTTTTGTCTAGACAGTGCCCACCCTGTGCTCTGAGCAGAGTGCAGTGGCATCATAGCTAACTGCAACCTCAGACTCCCGAAGCTGCTGGGATTACAGGCACTTGTGTTGGTGCCCAGCTGGGTTTTCCTTTTTATTTTTTTAATGAATCAGAGTCTCTCTTTTGCTCAGATAAGTCTCCAACTCCTGAGCTCAAGCAGTCCTCCCACAGTGCTGGGATTATAGGCGTAAGCCACCACGCCTGACCAGACATTGAACTTGTTCAAGGCAAGAACTCACTTGAATTTATCTTTATACCTTTTGTGCCTGTCATGGCGTGAGATGACTTGACTGAATATGGAATTAATTATTGCATGTGGTAGCAGTTCTGTTAGCAGATATTAATTGTCACATGATTCTTTATATTGAGTTAAATTCCACCTTATTGTGATGACGACCCACAGTTTTGCTCTCTAGAGCAGTATAGAAAAAGTTCACTTTTTTGAAAGACTGCATTTCATTTAAAGTGTCATGTGGAAACTAGCTCTATGGTAAACTTCATTTTAGAGTAAATCAGCTTGAAAACTGGTAGCTGTACAGAGGGTAAATATAATTACTACGTGAGCCCAAAAGTTACAGCGCTGTCCGTTTTCATAGCTGTTCTATTTCTACTTTTCCTTTGGGGTCTACCAGCTCTTAGAGCCCCTTTTTCGTGGGTCTTTTTTTGTTTTTTTATTTCAAATACTGAAAAAGTCCCTTGGGCTCTGTGGGGTTCCCCATGCTTGGGCCTCCTTTCCCCCATACTCATACTGCCCTCTCCCCATGGCAAATCTATTTCAAGGAAAGCACTTTTTTAAGGAGCAATTAACATTAGATAGAGCCCCTTTTTCTACCCATTGGTCTTCCTCTTGTCCAGCTAAGTTAAAATTTAAGCTTCATTATAAATATTCCATTTGGCGTTACATTTGTGGTATCTCTGACCATCGGCTCTACTCATGTTTGTGTGTAACCAAAGACTTAATGCTTAAGTAAAGCAGGGCATGCTGTGTTTTGGTGTACAGAGTCCTTCTATATTTTTATGATTTGATATCTTTTCAGAGTGTAGAGTGAAAAGTATTTAACTTCTCAAGATAAATATTTATAATATAGGGAGTACCTAGTGAGGGGATAGAATTTACATCCCTCACGTGATTATGCTAAAAAGTTACCACATTACAAACCGTAGTGGCCAGATCATTTAAAGCTGTTTTCCCTCCTTCATACTGACTTTAAAGTAGCTGCTCCTTATGTTTGTATTTATTAGCTGTATGTGGTATTGAGTAGGCCAGTCTAACTCTGATTTTTTGCAGTTTTGAGACTTCATGAAGAAGTGAGTCTTATCATAAGGGAATAATCACAGAAAGCCTACAGTGACCCCTTTATTCCCTGTTTCTAAATATTTCAGAGTCTAAGTCAGTTCATATACCCAATGTCTTCAACACCAGGATTCTTTAGGCTACATTTTTTTGTTTGTTTAATTCAGATTACTTAATTTTTTACTATGGTTCAAAAATCAAGAAGTTAATCTCAGTAAATAATGAAAAGCTGTCTTTCTACTCATATTCTCCCATCAATCCAGGTTCTTTCTCCAGGTATTACTAGCCTTCTGTGTACCTTTCCAGAGTTTCTTTGTGCATGTATAAGTAAATATAAATATAAATTGTTTCTCCCCCTTTGCTTACTTCTTCACCTGCTTTTTTTTCTATCAACATCTTTCATAGACATCAATTTTTTTTATAGCTTTATAGTATTAGTATATATGTACCACAATTTATTAATCAGGCACTCTCAGCAGACATTTAGGTTTGTTTCCAATATTTTGTTAATAATATTAAATACTGGTTTGGTGCCCATAGCACAGTGGTTCTGGCACCAGGCACATGCACCGAAGTTGGCGGTTCAAACTTGGCCCCATCCAGCTAATCAACAATGACAACTGCAACAAAAAACAGCCAGGCATTGTGGCGGGCGCCTTAAGTCCCAGTTACTTCACTGGAGCCCAGAAGTTTGAGGTTGCTGTGAGCTGTGACGCCATTGCACTGTACTGAGGGTGACATAGTGAGATTCTGTTTAAAAAAAAAAAGTAATATTAAATACTGTATTAGTTCATTTTGTACTATATAAAGGAATACCTGGGGCGGCGCCTGTGGCTCAGTGAGTAGGGCGCCGGCCCCATATGCTGAGGGTGGCAGGTTCAAACCCAGCCCCAGCCAAACTGCAACAAAAAAATAGCTGGGCGTTGTGGCGGGCGCCTGTAGTCCCAGCTGCTTGGGAGGCTGAGGCAAGAGAATTGTGTAAGCCCAGAAGTTGGAGGTTGCTGTGAGCTGTGTGACCTCATTTTACTCTACCTGAGGGCGGTACAGTGAGACTCTGTCTCTACAAAAAAAATTAGTAAATAAAGGAATACCTGAAGCTAGGTAATTTATAAAGAAAAGATATTTATTTGGCTCACAGTTCTGCAGACTGTACAAGCATGGCACAAGCTTCTGCTTCTTGTGAAGGTGTCAGAAAGCTTCCAGTCAAGGTGGAAGGTGAAGGAGGAGCAGGCGTGTCACATGATAACAGAAGAGGCAAGAGAAGGGAGGAGGTGGTGCCAGGCTCTTTTAAACATCCAGGTCATAAGGGAACTAATAAAATGAGAACTCATTATGAGGGGAAGGCACCAAGCCACTCATGAGGTATCTGTCCCCGTGGACCCAAACACCTCCCACCAGGTGCCACCTCCAACACTGGGGATCAGATTTCAACATGATAGCTAGAGGGGCCAAACATCCAAACAGTATCACATACTGTGTTCATTCTATAGCCAATCTTAATTTTGTGGGACCGCTATCAGCAGAAGAACATTGACTATGGTCAAGAGTTTCTACTTTAATTGGTTCAGTTGTTATCCTTTATTCTGAGATGGGCCTTGAGTTTTTTTGTTTTATTAAATCAAAGCTGTGTACAGTAATGAATTGTGGGGTACAATGTGCTGGTTTTATATAAGTTTTTTAAATGATCTTATCAAACCTTGGAAGTCAGGAAAACTTGTGTCTTATGTCTCTTTAGCCTTTTAAGTAGAGAAATTCTATTCTTAAGAAAAAAAAAATTTTTTTTTTTGGAGACAGAGTCTGTCTTTGTCATTCCTGGTGGAGTGCCCTGGCATCATAGTTCACAGCAACCTCTAACTGTTGGGCTGAAGCGATTCTCTTGCCTCAGCCTCCCGAGTAGCTGGGACTAAAGGCACCGGCCACAATGCCCAGCTATCTTTAGAGATGGGTGTCTCACTATAACTCAGGCTGGTCTCAAACCTGTGAGCTCAGGTGATCCACCCACCTTCGCCTCCCAAAGTGCTGGGATTACAGGAGTGAACCACCACTCCCGGCCTTCCTTCAGAAATCTTACGTCATTTTTCTCCTTCTGTCACTAGTCCACTTAGTTGCCAAGTGTCAGGCTTCCTTCCATCCTATTATGAGTTGTGTTTGTGCCTTTTCTATTCCCACTTCACCATCTTACCCAGCCTCCTTATTCACACCTAATACTGGTGATGGATAATGTTTATTGAATACCTGCTGTGTACTCAGCACTATGATAACTGCTTTTCATGTGTTGACCATTTTGATACTCATAACTGCTCTATGAGATGATGGTAATGTTTTCCTTTCACAAGTGAAAAAAAAATGAGACATAGAAAAAATTTTTTTTTCCCAGACAGAGTCTCTCTCTGTTGCCCAGGCTGGAGTGCACTGGTGTGATCATCATTGTCTGCAGCCTCTAACTCCTGTGCTCATGTGATCCTCCTGCCCTGGCCTTTTAAGTAGCTGGGACTACAGGCGCCTGTCACCATGCCCAGCTGAGACACAGAGATGATATAGCTAAGAAGTAATAGAACTAAACAGCTATGAGAGTCTTAGTTCTTTAAAAGTTTGTGACATAATTAAGAGAGAAAACTGTTCCCTCACACTAGAAATGCTGTGTTATTCCAGAGAAGGTGGAGGGAAGAGAGATTTTTATAGGTCAAAGAGGCATGTAGTATGTAGATGAGTAAATGGAGAATACGCTAAATGAGGAAATAATGAGTCTGTAAGAGCATGCTACGTGGGGAAATAATGAGTGACCCAGAGCGAATAAGTTTGCATAGTTGGCAAATGTTGTCAGCTGAACTAGCAATGAACTATTTCATCAGATTCACTTGGAAAGCTTTATTTTATTTTTATTTTTTGAGACAGAGTCTCACTATATCACCCTCTGTAGAGTGCCATGGCATCATAGCTCACAGCAACCTCAAACTCTTGGGCTTAAGCAGTTCTCTTCCCTCAACCTCCCGAGTAACTGGGACTACAGGTGCCCGCCACAATGCCTGGCTATTTTTTGATGCAGTTGTCATTGTTGTTTAGCTGGCCTGTTGTTAGCTTTAACCTGCCAGCCTTTGTGTATGTGGCTGGCGCTGTAACCACTGTGCTACAGGCGCTGAACCTCACTTGGAAAGCTTTTAAAAAATATTGTTGGTTTTTGATCCCACCTCTAAGTCCCTCCCTAAATCAGATGGTCTGAGGTGAGGCGTTAGCATTTATGCCATTGATATTCTTACAGGCTGTTCTGATGCACAGCCAGGCTAGGGATTGGTACAGGGGTAGCTGGATCAGGGGATACATTTTATGAGAAGCGGTAAGAGGTAAAAATTGGATGAGGAAGGCCAAATCATATCAGGAGAGGCCAGGCTAAAGAGTTCAGGGAGGAAGCAGAGGGCAGTGGAGAGGGAGTCACTAGGTTGATCAGTAGAGATGTGTTAAAAGCAGTGTTTAAAGCCCAGTTTTCTGGTAGCAAATACAATAAAGAAATGCTGCAATAGTAATCAAGATAGGAGATAATGATAGAGAATTAAGAGTCATATTATCACTATGAGAGTCTTAAAATGGAGCGGGCATTTTTTTGCAGAGATGCTTTGGAGATATGAATTAGTAAAGTAGAAATCTAAGGTTTAACTCTCTGAAGCTTCAGAATCTTTTTTTTTTTTTTTTTTTAATTGAGATATAGTCTCACTCTGTTGCCCAGGCTTTAGTGCTGTGGTGTCAGCGTAGCTTACTGCAGCCTCACTTTGTTGCCCTTGGTAGAGTGCATCACAGCTCACAGCAACCTTCAACTCTTGGGCTCAAGCCTCCCAAGTAGCTGGGACTACAGGCGCCTGCCACAACGCCTGGCTATTTTGTTGTTGAATTTGTATTTTCTGGTTTTACTGCCCACAGTACTAACAATTTTCAGGAATGTATCTTACTTTTGATACTGTCAGAGATTAGACACAGCAAAGAGTTTGAAAGGCTCTGCAATGAGACTACCTGGATATAAACCTCAGTTTTGCCATTTACCAGCCATATGACATTGGGAAATCCCCCTGCTCCCAGTTTTCTCATCTATGAAATGAGGACATGATAGTATGTACCATACAGTAAGATTATTAAAAGGATTAAGAATGGCAATGTCTGGTTCAAAGTAACCACTCGAGGCCAGGCTCAGTGGCTCACACTTGTAATCCTAGCACTCTGGGAGGCTGAGGTAGATGGATAGCCTGAGATCACAGGTTCGAGACCAGCCTGAGCCAGAGCGAGACCTTGTCTCTAAAAGTAGCTGGGTATTGTGGGGGTACCTGTAGTCCTAGCTACTTGGGAAGCTGAGGCAAGAGAATCCCTTAAGTCCAAGAGTGAGGTTGCTATGAGCTATGACACCATGGCACTCTAGTAAGGGCGACAAAATGAGACTGTCTCAAAAACAAAACAAAACTATTGATGTGACCCGGGCATGGGGCTCACGCCTGTAAACCAGCCTGAGCAAGAGTGACACCCCCATCTCTAAAAACAATGGGGCGTTGTGGCAGGCCACTGTAGTCATTCAGGAGGCTGAGACAAGAGAATTGCTTGAGCCTAAGAGTTTGAGGATACTGTGAGCTATGATGCCATGGCACTCTCCTTAAAAAAAAAAAAGTATTGATGTGAAGAAAAAAATAGAGAATTATTGATGTAGGTAGATAGACATGTGGGTCTGAAGTTCAGAAGATTAGGATGTGGTGGAAAATGAAGACTAAAATTAACTTTTAACAGAATGTAGATGTCATAAGGTGACATTTTCAGCAACTATTTGAGTGATGATGGAGGTGGAAACCAACCTGGGGGATGAATGGAAGGTAATTAAACACAGATAGCAAATGCAGATAACTTTGACAGTGTTCACTTTGAGGAGGAAGACAGGGTGATTGATAGACAGGAAAAGATTGAGAAAAGGAAGGTGGTTTTTTTTGTTTTTGTTTTTTTCAAAAATGGGAGGAAGTTGATAATGTAAAAATGATTATGAGATTACTCCAGTGGATTACTCCTTATGAGATGAAGGATGGAATACATAGGAGAAAAGAGAATGAATAGATCTGTGCAAGATCAATGAGATTCGAAGCTTTTAGTTATGAAGGTGGGCAAGTTTAGTGTAACAAGAGGACCAAGGAAAGGAATAGCTCTGTGGCTATAGAGAAAATAGAATGCTAATGCAGTATGATATATAATGCACTTCTGGTGATCTTGGTGCTATGTTAGCTGTTCCTAGGGAAGTGTGACTTGGGTTGGAATGGAGTCTACATTCCTGTCCAGTCTGCTCTTTAGCTAGCTCAGCTCTTGACTTTATCTCCTTTGGTCACCAGCCCTTTGGCCACAGCATTGTTTCTAATTCCCTTTCTTTGAACTGAAATTGGACCCCAGTTGAGTTTATCAGCTTAATTTCATCAACATCTTGTCTAGATTTCTTTTACTTCTTTCTGTGACAGGGATATACCACCATGTTTTTTTTTTTCTATTTTTGTAGAGACAGTCTCACTCTTGGCTCAGGCTGGTCTCCCAACTCCTGAGCTCAATCCTCAGCCTCCCAGAGTACTAGGATTACAGGCCAATAGTTACCGTCTTGGCAAGCTGTGTTAGCAACCACCCAAAGCAACCATGTTTTCCTCTAGAAATCTGATCTATTATTTTTATTTCTGAAAATTGAATTTTCTAATACATTTTAGTAAAAAAAAAACAATGGTACGTTTCATTTTTTTCAAAATTTGTTAAACTTAAGCCATAGGCCAAGCACATGTTACTTCAAATTAAATTAAGACTTAGAAGCTTGGTGTGCGTAGCTCAGTGAGTAGGGTGCTGGCCATATACACCGAGACTGGCAGGTTCGAGCCCTGCCTAGGCCTCCTAAACCACAACGACAACTGCAACCAAAAATAGCCGGGCGTTGTAGTGGGTACCTGTAGTTGAGTTACTCGGGAGGCTGAGACAAGAGAATTGCTTAAGCCCAAGAGTTGGAAGTTGCTATTAGCTGTGATGCCACATCACTTTACTGGGGGGTGACATAGTGAGACTCTGTCTCAAAAATAAATAAATAAATAAATAAATAACACTTGGCTACTTCAGACGCCAGGAAAGACCAAAATACCTTACATACACACGCACACACAGAGAGAGAGAGCGCGCGCGCTTTTTCTCTTGATAAATGCACAGACTTCTATTTTATTTTATTTTTTTGAGACAGAGCCTCAAGCTGTCACCCTGGGTAGAGTGCCATGGCATCACAGCTCACAGCAACCCCCAACTCCTGGGCTTAAGTGATTCTCTTGCCTCAGCCTCCCAAGTAGCTGGGACTACCAGCGCCCACCACAATGCCTGGCTATTTTTTGGTTGTATTTGCCATTGTTGTTTGGCAGGCCTGGGCTGGATTCGAAACCACCAGCTCTGGTGTATGTGGCTGGCACCTAAGCCGCTTGAGCTATAGGCGCCGAGCCTAATGCACAGACTTTTAAAATATCTAAATCTTAAGGCCAGGCATGGTGGCTGACACCTATAATCCTAGCACTCTAGGAGGTTGAGGCAAGTGGATTGCTTGAACTCAGGAGTTTGAAACTAGCCTGAGCCAGAGCTGAGACCCTGTCTTTAAAAATAGACTTGGCAATGTGTCAAGTACCTATAGTCCCAGCTACGGAAGAGGTGGAGGCAAGAGGATCATTTGAGCCTAAGAATTTGAGGTTGCTGTGAGCTATGATGCCATCCGTTCCACCCAGGGAGACAAAGTGAGACTCGGTCTCAGAAAAATTAACAGGCCAGGCATGGTGATGCATGCCTGTAACCCCAGCACTCTGGGAGGCCGAGGCAGGTAGATTGCTAGAGCTTCACAAGTACAAGACCAGCCTGAGCAAGAATGAGACCCCTTCTCTACAGGTGTTATGACAGGCACCTGTAGTCCCAGCTACTTGGGAGGCTGAGGCAAGAGGATTGCTTGAGCCAGGAGTTTGAGGTTGCTGTGAGCAGTGATGCCACTGCACTCTCCTGGGGACAAGAAAGTAAGTGTCTGTCTCCAAATAAATAAATAAATATTTTTTAAAAAGTAAAGTATCGAGATCTCAATTCAACTTTTTTTTGTAAAAAAGAGGGCCAAATTAATCTTTGGTTGAAAATAGAATTAAAGGGGTCTTTTAATTTGTACATTATGCAGCCCAGATGTTCCTTTTCAGTAAGCCCTATTTTTTTGTGCTGCCTAGATAATTGACATATAGATTATTTTTCCTCCCTAAAGGAGAGTGTTTTACTATGTATCAGGTAGTCTTAACCTGGATTCTGTAGATCTCAGCAGAGCTATGGATTGGTGGTCTTGTGGGTCCTTAAACCATCCAGAATTATATGGAAAATTATTGAATGCGTATATATGGATTCGTAAAGTTGAAAGCATTCTTAATTTTTATTAGATTCTTAAAGGATTCTGATTCTGTTACACCAAAGAGTTAAGAATTATTAACTATTAACAATCTTAATTTATTAGAGTTTAGTTTATGATTATTTAAAATCATTTACCATTTAGATTTTCTCACTGAAGGAAAGTGAAATTGAGGATGTACTACTTCACATTGTACTTCTCTAATTTATTAATTCTTATAATTTCTAAAGGAGAAATTTAAATAAATTAGAATTTGTTTTTATGTGTAACAGTATTATAACCATGTTGCAGTTTTGTTGTAAATATATTTTTTGTTTGTCTTTAGTGCCAGGACCCTCTGGTGATAATGGCATCAGTGTTACTATGATCTTGATGGCCTGGATGGTTATTGCAGTGATCTTATTCTTACTGAGACCGCCTAATCTAAGAGGATCCAACCTATCTGGAAAGCCAACCAGTGCTAACAATGTAAGTTTTGTTGATAGTAAATCCTTTTTGGGTAGGGGCATGTATATGGCCTAGGGAGGGAGAGGACTTTGTTTTGACGGAAATATCAAAATTGGCAAAAGGAATGTTAACTCATAGAGTAAGTTCTTCCTCTGTAGTTCTAGTAAATCTTGAGACCCCAAATGACTTAATCTTGTGGAGTTAAATGTAGAAGGAAAAACATACCAGTAGCCAAAAAATAATTTTTAAATGAATTTCATTCTTTACTCACATGAGAAATATCAAAAGTGATATGTTTCATAATCCATAGAAAAATTGTTATAATGCCAGTCCTTCACTGCCCATTCTTATGCACCTCACAGTTGATTGAACCCCATACTTTTTTTTTTTTTTAAGACATAGTCTCACTCAGTCCCCCTGTGTAGAGTCCCATGGCATCATAGCTCATTATACCCTCAAACTCCTAAGCTCAAGCCATTCTTCTCTATCAGCCTCCCAAGTAGCTGGGACTATAAGTGCCTACCACAATGTCTGGCTAGTGTTTTCTATTTTTAGTAGAGATGGGGGTCTCACTCTTGCTCAGACTGGTCTCCCACTCCTGAGGTTAAGCATGCCACATGCCTCGGTCTCCCAGAGTGCTAAGATTACAGGTGTGATCCACTGTATCTGGCCAAAGGATTACTTTTAATCCTTTTCAGAACCAGTATTTATTTATGGTATTTTTTTCATTTAATTTGAATACAGCCTTTTTTGAAATGTCTCCATGCATATGTTAATTAGCTTGATTTAGCCATTCTACAGTGTACACATATTTCAAAACAACATGCACATGATAAACTTGCATACAATTTTGTCAATTTAGATAAAATATTATAAAATAAAATAAAAACATCTGTAAGATGATACAGCATCAAAAAAAGAAGGAAAATGTCCATGATGGATTCCCTTGTTGAACACCGAAGTATCCCACTAATTCTCTTCTCCAGTCTTTACCATATGGAATTCTTAAAATAATTGTTTCCCCCCACTCCAATGTTGTCTTATTAGAAATAAGTTCAGATAGACTGATTTCTTAAATAGGAGAAAGCAAATGTGCACTGTTAATTAGTCAATGCTTTGGTTTTTTCAGAGGAGGTTATACATAGAACAGCTTGTATACTTTTTTATTTTTGAGATAGAGCCTCAAGCTGTCATCCCAGGCAGAGTGCTGTAGCATCACAGCTCACAGCAACCTCCAACTCCTGGACTTAAGCAATTCTCCTACCTCCGCCTTCCAAGTAGCTGGTACTATAGGTGCCCGCCACAACGCCCTGCTATTTGTTTTTTTTTTTTTTTTTTTTTTTTTTTTTGGTTGCAGCCGTCATTGTTGTTTGGCGGACCTGGGCTGGATTCAAACCTGCCACCTCAGGTTTATGTGGCTGGCTTCTTAGCCACTTGAGCCACGGGCGCCCAGCCACTTTTTTTTTAGACAGTCTTATTTTGCCGCCCTCGGTAGAATGCTGTGGCATCATAGCTCAGAGTAACCTCAAACTGTTGGGCTCAAGTGATTCTCTTGCCTCAGCCTTCTGCATAGCTGGGTTACAGGTGTACGCCCCAACGCCCAGCTATATTGGGTCTCGCTTTTGCTCAGGCTGGTCTCGAACCCTTGAGCTCAGGCAGTCCATCTGCCTCTGCCTCCCAGAGTGCTATGATTATAAGCGTGAGCCACCGCGCCTGGCCTTATACTATCTTGACTGTTTCCTCCTTAGTCTTTTTTCTTACTTTCTATATATGACGTTATTACTCTCTTATCAAAGAGCAACTTGTTTAATAAGCTAAAGAAATTCAACTTTTAATGACCTGATTCAGCTATTTAATAACCTGATTTAGCTAGGCATGGTGTCACAGCCCTGTGATCCTAGCTACTTGAGAGGCTGAGGCAGGAGGATTGCTTGAGCCCAGGAGTTGGAGGTTACCGTGAGCTATTATCATACCTCTGAGCTCCAGCCTGGGTGAGATAAAATCCTCTTCTCTAAAAAAATAATAGTAAGGCTGGGCGTGCTGGCTCATGCCTGTGTAATCCTCGCACTTTGGGAGGCTGAGATGAGAGGCCATCTTAAAGCCAGCAGTTTGAGGTTGCAGTGAGCCATGATGACATGTCACTGTAATCTAACTCAGGCAACAACAAAGTAAGATTGTGTCTCAACACCAACCAACCCCCAAACACAACCAGAAGCCATTAAATGTGACAGAAAGGTTATACTCCCTCGAACCTAAACTTAGTTGAGGCCAACAGTTTTAGGAACAGTAGTTCCACTGCCCTGGGATTAAGCAAGAAAACATACTGATTCTAATTTCAGGTAGATATATTGATTACCCTCAGCTGGGTTCTCCTTATGTCATGTCTTCATTCCTGAAGATCCCTAAACATTATGATCCTTCCTTTATAATTCAGATGTTCTCTATTGCAAGTGACAAAAGCCAATTCAAACTGGTTTAAAACAAGTAGCTTTATTGGTTTACACATCGAAAAGATCCAAAGGTAGGGTCATCCAAAGGTGAATACACTATGGCTCATGCCTGTAATCCCAGCACTCTGGGAGGCCAAAGCAGGTGGATTGCCTGAGCTCAGGAATTTGAGACCAGCCTGAGCAAAGCAAAACCCCATCTCTACTAAAAATAGAAAAATTAGGTGGGCATTGTGGCAGGCGCCTATAGTCCCAGCTATTGGTAGGGAGGCAGGGCTGAGGCAAGAGGATGTCTTGAACCTAAGAGTTTGGGGTCGCTGTGAGTTATGACACTATGGCACTCAATCCCAGGGTGATCGAGTAAGACTCTTAATCAAAAGAAAAAAAAAATCCAGGTGAACAGTGTTACCAAAGACTTCTTTTCCTCATACTCTAAGCTTCGTTCCAAAGTGGGCTCCCCTTAGGGTCAGGGGATGATGGACATTCTTTAGTAAGAAACAAAAAAATCACTAGCTTCACTTTGAATGTCAACTACTATGCTCAATCAATCAAGTCAGCGCCAGGGATGAAAATACCTTTATCGGTTTGAAGATCTCTGTAGCTCGGCCGGGCAGCACCTGTGGCTCAGTGAGTAGGGAGCTAGTCTCATATACCGAAGGTGGTGGGTTCAAACCCAGCCCCAGCCAAACTGCAACAAAAAATAGCCAGGTGTTGTGGCAGGTGCCTATAATCCCAGCTACTCGGGAGGCTGAGGCAATAGAATTTAAGCCCAAGAGCTGGAGGTTGCTATGAGCTGTTATGTCACAGTACTCTACTGAGGGTGACAAAGTGAGAGTCTGTCTCTAAAAAAAAAAAAAAGAAAGAAAGAAAAAGAAAAAAAGCTGGAGCTGGCAGGGAGAGTCACATCACCGATACACAAATTCCCTTTCTTTCATCCTATAGGAAAGAATGAGACCAATGAACATCATGTGTTAATCTAGTATTCCCTTATGTAGAAAAGATATAAGAGGCCAGGCTCAGTGGCTCTTACCTGTAATCCTAGCTCTCTGGGAGGCCAAGGCAGGTGGATTGCAAAAGCGAGACCCCATCTCTACTAAAAATAGAAAAACTGAGGCAAGAGGATTTCTTGAGCCCGTGTTGGAGGTTGCTGTGAGCTATGACACCACGGCATTCTACCCAGCGCAACAGCTTGAGACTCTGTCTCCAAAAAAAAAAAAAAAAAAAAGGAGAAGATATAAGAAGGCCAAAGATACAAGAAGTGCCTATAGCTCAGCGGCTAGAGCGCCAGCTATGTACACAGAGGCTGGCAGGTTTGAACCCAGCCGGGGCCTGCCAAACAATGACAACTACAACCAAAAAACAGCTGGGTGTTGTGGTGGGTGCCTGTAGTCTCAGCTACTTGGGAGGCTGAGACAAGAGAATCACTTAAGCCCAAGAGTTTGAGGTTACCGTGAGCTGTGACGGCATGGCACTCTATCCAGGTTGACATAGTGAGACTATCTTCAAAAAAAAAAAAAAAAAAAGTCCAAATAAATGTATAGTTTGGGAGGAGAGGGTAAAGGGCATTTCTGCTCAGTTCTTTCTATATGTGTTAGATTGGTTGGATTTAACAAGTCCACTAAATAACTTATTTCTTTCCTGTACCAGGGGCAAGACCCACCAGCTCCTCCTGTGGACTAACTTTATGATATTGGAAGTGAAAATAGTTAACACCTTGCAAGACCAAACAAATGAAGATGACCAGAGTACTCTTACTCCCATTAGAACTGTTTTTCCTTTTGCTTCTGCAATATGGGATGGTATTGTTTTCATGAGCTTCTAGAAATTTCACTTGCAAGCTTATTTTTGCTTCCTGTGTTATAACCATTCCTAATTACAGTATATCTGAGTAAATGATTATATTAAAAAAAGTTACATGGGGCTTTTTTGGTTGTCCTAAACTTAAACATTCCACTCATTCTGTTTGTAGCTGTGATCATAATTTTTTTAATGATTTCTGGCCTGATTGAAGGACATTTGAGAGCTCTGCATTTAAATATTTTAAATAGTTTTGGTAGGTTTTTAAATTGCTTTTTAAAATAAGGTATTTATAAAGTTATTTAGGGTTGTCTGAGATTGTATGAAAAAAA
>CAUYPK010117954.1:0-25769 GCA_963574355.1 Loris lydekkerianus
GGTTGACTGAATGCAGAGTGATCTTACCCGTCTTTGGGTACTATGAATGTAATCCACCATGCAGCCTCTCCATATCCTGTCTTAGGTTGTCCCCACTTTGGGAATCTTACCCGTCATTGGTGCTATGGAGGGCAGTGAAGAATAGTAGTTAGATTCTTGGTTAATGAGCCAGTGATATTGGACCTCGACCTGATTTAACTGCCTCTAACCTTTTTTTTTTGGATACAGGGCCCAAAGGTAAAGGGTAAATAAGGGTAGCAGGGGAGCATATCAATTATACTTATTAAAAATTTATTTTAATGATAGCCCTAAAATTTATGATCACCTTTACAACTACTTTCAAATGCTACCATGCCTTTTGGCAGGTGATGTATACCTTATAACAGAGTATTACAAATTACTCTATACTGTCTCTTATAAATCACTGTATTTTTATTTATATCACTTGTGTAAATGCTATAATCACATAATACATTGTTACTATTATTACTTTGGAAAAAAATTTAATTGGTCACTTAAGAATAAGAAAGATAGGCCCAGTGCAGTGGCTCACCCTTACAATCCTAGCAATCTTTAACAACCAGGCAGGTGGATTGTTTGAGTTCAGGAGTTAGAGACCTGCCAGACCCTATCTTTACTAAAGAAAAACTAGTTGGGCATGGTGGTACATGCTACTTAGAAAGCTGAAGCAAGGGAAATGCTTGAGCCCAAGAATTTGAAGTTGCTGTGAGCTATGATGCCATAGTACTCTACCCAGGGTAAAAGAGCAAGACTCTGTCTTAAAAAAAAAAAAAAGAGAGAGAGAGAGAGAAAGATGAAAGATTTTATTTTGTCTTCATTTATTTCTTTTTTGATGTTCTACTTTTTGAAACTTAGATCTGAGTATTTGATCTGTATCAGTTTGCTTTTCTCTGAAAGTTATTTTTTTCAAACATACCTCTCATGGAAAGTGGTGGTAATAAATTCTCTCAGTTTTTGTTCATTTGAGAAAGCATTTCTCCTTAACTTTTGAAGGCTAATTTTGCTGAATATAAAATTTTGGGGATGTTTTTCTTTCAATACTATATTCACTCCATTCCCTTCTTGCTTGGATGGTTTCTGAAGAAGAGTCCTGTAAATCTCCATCTTTTTACTTTATAATCTTTTTATTCTCCTCTGACTTCTTTCAAGATTTTGTATTTATCTTTGTTTTTCTGCAGTTGAACATGGTATTTCTAAGTGTAGAGTTTTTGATATTTGTTCTGTTGGTGTTCTTTGAGTTTCTGAATCTGTGGTTTTATATCTTTCATTAAGTTTTAAAATAACAATATTTCAAATATTGTTTATGCTCTCTTGTCTATTTTTTTTTTTTACTGATATGTCAACTATTCTATGTTAAATCTTATGAAATTATTCCACAGTTCTTAGATATTTTGGTTTTTTCCACATTTCATTTTGGAAAGCTTCATTTTGATGTATCTTTAAGTTCACTGATTTTTTTTTTTTCCCTTAGCTCTACTCAGTCCACTGAGGAGTCTATCCATCAAAGGCATTCTTTTTTTTGTTGTTGTTGCAGTTTGACCAGGGCTGGGTTCGAACCCGCCACCCTCGGTGTATGGGGCCAGTGTATGGGGCCGGCACCCTACTCACTGAGCCACAGGCACTGTCCCAATCAAAGGCATTCTTCATTTCTGTTACAGTGTTTTTTCTTTCTAGCTTTTCTTTTTTATTCTTTCTTAGAAATTTCATTTATTAGGCTTATATTATGTATTTGTTCTCGCAAGCTGCTTACTTTTTCCATTATGGTTCCTAACAAAATAATCAAAGTTATTTTAAATTTAAGTCCTGATAATTCCAAAATATGTGTCATTTCTGAGTTTTGAGTCCCCACACTTTATCATTCTTATGTTGGTCTACACTCAGCCTATAGTAACTCTTTCAAATAATGAAGTGCTCCTACAGATTTATAGCACCAGTGGTTCCTCCTCTGTGTGATGCTGACCTTGGCTCTGTTTCTTTATATTCTTCTGTCTATCCTGATTTCACAGTGGCTATCTGTCCCACAACCCCAATTTAATATGTTATACAGGTCATTGACTTTAAGTTCATTCAACTTTTCTTTTTTTATTGTGTTGTTCTAAAGGCAAGAGTGACAACTCTAAGCTTTTTGCATGTTGGAACTAAACATAAAAGTCTCTTACATTCACTTTTTAGTATTTAAAACACTTCTTAAACAGGAGGCTTGGACAAATGGTCCTCTCTAAATTTAAAGAAAAATTATTGTTAATATTTTCTGAACGTGATAGATTATTGTCATCTTGGAGAGGAAGAAAAAAATTTCATCATGTTGAAGTTTGAAACAAAAGACTTCTGCTCTCTGGTGGGCAGGAATCCAAGATGAAGCAAATTAAAAAGAAATGATATTTTATCACATTAAATTGTGAGTGCAGCAACACAGGTTATTTATCCTTCTCTGGAAGGTTACAGAGACAGATCTTTAAAAATCCTCCACCTTTGGCAAAATGTATAGCAAATAAAGTGGCATTTCACCTGGTCCTTCCCTAATCTGCAGGTGTCAAACCAAAGGAAGTGAAAATGGCAAATAACAGAATATCTGAGTTGTCATGAAATATGCTAGAGCTTACTAGCTAGAAAATTATCACAGGTGTGTACATGCAGTTTGGACTGTAATAGGAAGCAGGATCAGGATAATTTGTTTCAAAGTGTGCCTGCAGTCCTATTGGTGAGAAATAAAACACGACAAGCTGAAGTGATTAATGGATATTCAACTAGACTGTGATATAACCATGACATTTCAGACTAAGACCCGAAGGGAAATGTAGTGATCCCTTCCGTTAGATTTTACCAGAAGCAGCCAGAGGGCAGCACAGCAGTTTGGTTTTAAATGCCAAAAAAGGTTTTCGAACAGACCCTTTCTGTGCCAAAGAAATGAACCACAGATGGTGTTTCTTATTCAAGGTTCACAGACGCCTCCCACAAACACCAGACAAAGATATAACCAGGCAATCAAATGAGAATAGGAAGAAACATCTAGAATTCAGAGCAACTGACTATTTAAAAAAGACAATAAATTCAGCAATCATAGCAGGTAGGAAAAAGCTGGGCACAAAGAGAGCAGGCAGATTTATTAAATATCACTGTGTTGAAAAGAAACTTTCCTCTTAAATAGAGCAGGAATCTTTTAGAGAAAAGTTAAAAAGAATAAAATAAGTTATGGCATGTATATCATTTTTTAAAAGTCACTAGCTCCAGCACGTTTTAGAGTCTGCTTTAAAGTCAGACCAGTATGAGTCCAGGGGCTTTGCATTATATGCCTGGCTACTCTCAGAAATGACCTGTAAAAAATTAAAGATTTAATAATGACGCTGAGCCCATTAAACCAGACTTAATTTTATTCACCAGATTGGTGCTCTTAAGAATGACTCATACATTTCAGAAAGTTTATTTTTGCAAAAGTTGTTTCTGCCTAATCCTTAGGTAATCAGAAAATCTGATTAAGAGAAAATTCCATTATTCTTTGGTGTTTTAGTTAGTATATTCCTTTTATCCATTGTCCTTTTGCCTGGACCATATTAAGTTACATTCAAGGGCATTTAGGTTGTAACATTTAGTCTATGAAACAAAGTGGGTTAAATCAAGATTAATTCTCCTTGGTTTATAACAACGTAATAAATTTAAGCTAAAGCTAACAATCCTTTTGCATCATTCTGTAATCATGAGCTATTGTCTAGGGAAGAACTTGATCCATAAATATCTGGGTCATTTTTCTCCAAATCCTAAATCAGGATGCATGATAAGTGTGAGAATACTTTTGCAGAGAATGACAGATTATTGAGAATGTTGAATTTTCCTAGAAATTCAGAATGTATAGTCACTGGATCCACCATTACTCTTTCCCATTGGCTTGGAAAAGTCTGGAGACCTCATTAAGAGACTGCCTAATTCATCCATTCACTTAAGACTCAGGTTTCCCTGATGTCTAAGTATGCACACAGAGTTAGTTATCTGATGTGAGTTGCTTAGTTTCTTCACAACACATGTGCAAAGCACTTTTCCTAAATAGAAGGTGTGTCTCTTCCTAAATGTGATGGAGAAGCATATTTTTCCCTTTCTGACAGATGCCTCACTTAACTCTGGGTTTTAGACTTTCCGCTAATTGGCCTTACTTCAAATGAAGTTTTTGATCAGTACAGAATCTGCAATTAACTAAAGCAAAATACTTTGGTTGCTTCTGATTCATGTTAAGGTCAACCAGTGGAAATCTTAACTCCAGGCCAATTTATGAAGCCCAGAATGCCTGCAGTTATTCATTTTGGAAAAGGGATCAGATAAAAATAACAATGATAGAAGCAAGAGTTCAAGGCTTAGTATTTTAATTTGTGTATTAGATTTTTTTTTCCTGTAGAAAGTGTTGGCATGTCTCACACTCTTTCAAAAAATAAACATGAAGACAAGAGTGCGCTTAACTCAATGGCATATGGAAACTACTTATGGAACTTTCACCTCTTGCATCTTAATGTGATTATCACTGCAGTCTTACTGTTATTATATCCGACATCATTTTCCCACTTATTTAATTTTTTAATTCAGTAAATGTTCCTTGAATGTCTGTAAGGGCGAAACACAGACATGACTATTCTCTTTTCCCCCTGCTTCCTCTGTCCCCTTTTCACACACATCTAAAAAACTACTAGTGATTGTTAGCATTAGTTATTATTTACTAATTAGCAAGTGTTTACTGGTAAAGAATAAAGGGATGTAAGGTGTAGAGTGTATAGACCTTTCCATTGCTTGAGCTGGTCCTGGCAGAATCCCCTGGGTGTGGGTTCACAACAATCCATGACGCTCTCAGCATCCCCATTAAACCTTTCCCGGCTACCCTTTTCTTCTTCCTTTCCTCCCTAAATATCTACACTCCAGACCTAAAGGCCTTTATGCACCAAGCAGAAATCAAGCAGCTCAAATCAGATGACCACCTCCCTTACTTGAATGCCTGGACAGCTAGAAAGGCTGAACCTTAAATGAAAGAATGGATTGGTCTGTCTTCTAGTGAGGTCTCTTGAGTTTTTCCAAGCCAATAAAAAAAGAGGAACAATAGATCCAGTAACTGTCTATCCTAAATTTCTAACAAAATGTAACATTTTGAATAATCTATCATCATCACTAAAGTATTTCCACACTTATCATGTACCCTGATTTAAGGTTGTAAAAGCACGGTCCATGTATTTACATGTTCCCAAGATATGAACTGACAGCCTCTTAGCTGTTGTCACTTACAGAATGTTTTCCTATGTGTGGGAAATATTTGAAGGGTAAAACATCTTTAAGAGTCAAAGGAATAAATCTCTAGTTCTAGAATTTCAGGTTATTTGAAGTCTTGGTAGAGATTTCTTTTTGTTTAGAAGATGGTGTGCTAAACCTCATTTCTACATCAAATGATCCATCACTCCTTCTGCCTGAAATTAAGGCACAATTGACCCTCTTTGTATGCAGGACTTGTCTGCTGACAATTCCTTCAGACTCTGGCATATAGTGCGTTGAGCTGAGTTGGGAGATGAGTGGGAGAATGCACTAAAGCTATTCTTGAGAGTGCATTCAGGATAAATCCAATTGGGTTGAATTCTGAATCAGTTCCAAGTTTGGCATTTGGAAATTATAGATTATAAAGTATTCTCTAAGCACAGGCTTATAAAACTATAAATATTCTAAGCTACTTTATACGTATAGGGTGTTCAATAATTCCTTGGTATCTAGAGTTATAAAGACAGTTAGTGGCTGCTCTTTTCATCAGACAGAAATACCTTTTATCTTTTCCTCAATTTTTGTCTATGTGAATTCAACATCAGGGACCAATAAATCAAAGATGATTGCTTCCTTTGGTTTGATTTCAATTTATCAGTAGCGAAATTTATTTTGGATAAGGACTTGAGTATTAAAAATGGAGTATACCATGATAGAGAAAAATCAATGCATAAAAGGAAAACAATTTCGATTTTTTAACTTTGGTAAAACTTAAAAACTGCCAGGCACAGTAGCTCATGAATGGTATCATAGTGACTTGGGAGGCTGAGGTCAGAGGGTGGCTTGAGTCCAGGAGTTTGAGGCCACAGTAAGCTAGGATTGATTACACCACTGCCCTCCAGCCTGGACAACAAAGGGAGACTCTTGTTTCTTAAAACAAAAACCAAAACACAAAAGCAAAAACCTAGCCAATGATAGTTTTATGAAACAGGACCTTTTTTTCTTCTCATATCACTTATTTTATTATTTTTTTTCTTTCTGATTATGGAGGTAACACAAATTAGGCAATAAATATTTACATGTAAAAGTTTAAAAAAGAACTACCATTTAGATATAGCCATCACTGGCATTTTTGTGGATAAATTTCCATTCCTTTATTTTTTTTTCAGAATATATATTTTTTAATATTGAATTTTAGGCTCCCCCTTTTCAGAAAGTAAGATGCTGTCCCTTCCCCATGAGGCAGGGCTTTATGAGAAATGAAAATTAGTTTTCGGGTATCTTAAAAAAGTGCCTACCTTGCTTCTTACTACTCCCTTGCTTCCTGTCTTGCTTACCCCAAAGGATTTGGAAACTCTTTTACATTTGTCCCCATAGCTCTTACTTTTCCTATAGAAACATCCCACTTTCCAGAAATACCAAATAAATATTTACTGAAATCCATGTCACGATGAATTTTCTGCCTGCTAATAATAATATTATCTTATGTGCAGTAGGAGGGGGACACTTCAAATTTAGAAACCAGGGTTCTTCTGCAGGAGGATTTGCCACATGGGATTGGCGTGTGGGTTGTTCTTCAATTATCTTTTTTTTCCTTTTGGAGATAAATGCATTTGCTGATTTAACTCTGACTTGCATCACTCTGATTTTGCTGTTGAAATGGGAAGAAAAACTAGTTTCTAAATACTTTTATAAATATTTTACTAGATTCCATTTTGACATCACGGAAATCCTGTAAGTCTGGAGCTAAAAGGAGTTTAGAAGCCACAAAGCTGTGAGTCCTTAATCTGGTATACTTGAATGAACTTAAGGAATTCATAGCCCTGAAAAATAATTTGCCAACTTGTGTGTATAAATGCATGTATGTGTGTCCATTCTTCTCAAGCCCCAAATGTCTGAAGTTTTCTTTGCATTCCCAGTGGAATCCACGATGGAAAAAATGGTTTTTAAAAAATCACTCAAAGTCCTCATTTTGAAAAGGAACAAACTGAAATTCAGAAACTTTGCTCAAGGCAGATTTTGAGTCAGCTTCTATAATACTTATAGTAACCTAGTCAAATACAAATTCAGCATTGCTAATGCCTATCAGCATAAGTTTTGAACCACTTTTGATGTTTCAGAGAATTATTGAGATTGGAGTGAAAAGTTCTACATTTCAACGTGGGTTCTGCCAGGTAACTCACCAAACCTCTGACTTTGTTTCCTTAACTATGAAGTAATAATTAAAATACCCCTTAGAGGGTTGTTTTGACATTAAAAGGAATTGGTGAGTATATACACATAAGTGTTCCCAGCACAGGCATAGAGAAGACCCAAATATTAAAGAGTGAAACCATGCTATAGAATATTAAAGACATAATTAAAAGAGTTTTTTTCTAGTAAGTGATCAGTCAGGACTTGGAAGTCGGTTTCCATTTCCTCAGCTGTAAAATAAGTCTAAGTATAGAACCTACCTGCTGGGGCTATTAAGAAGATTACATTAGGTAGTTATTTATAATGCTGAGGACAGACTGCTTAACCTATTAGCACTTTACAAATGTTTGCTGTAACTAATATTTTCTCATCAGCATTTTATTGTAGATCATTTGATTGCTTTAGATCATAACAGTAACCTTATAAGTTAGTACATGTCTATACACACACACACACACACACACACACACACACACACACATATATATACACAGAGATACTGTTAAATATAAATCCACAGATAGTAAAAAAAAAAAAAAAGCAGGCTTGATTATTTTGTTCTTTTGCATTTTCCAGCCCTCTACATGGCACATGTATTATTTTCATAATAAAAATTCACATTAAATTTTATTTTAAAATCATGATGACCCCATATGCTTATGGACAATTAATTTTCAACAAGGCAGCCAAAATAATTCAATGAGGGAAAGAATAATCTTTTCAATAAGTAGTCCTGGGACACTTTGGCATCCACCTGCAAAGGAATAAAGTGGGACCCTTCTATACAAATCTGTGAAGTTAACTCAGACAAAAGACTTAGGTATGTATAAAACTGTGAGAAGAAACTGTAGGTGTAAATTTTCATAGCTTTGTATTACTTAAGTTTATTTCATATGATACCAAAAGCATAAAGCACCAAACCAAAAAATAAACAAACCCCCCCCCCAACTTAATCAAAATTTTAAAACTATTGTGCTTCAAAGAACTATCAAGAAAGGAAAAAGATAAACCCCAGCATGGGAGGAAATGTTTTAAATCATTTATCTGATAAAGGATTTGTATCCAGACTATATAAAAAATGATTACACCCAAACAAAGAGAAATTGCCCAATTAAAAAATAGGCAAAGGATCTGAAGAAATATTTCTTCAAATAAGATATGTAAATGGCCAGTGAGTACAGGAAAGGAATCTTAATGTTATTATTCATTAGGCAAATTCAAGTAAAAACTCCAATAGATAGTACTTTGTATCCACTAGCAGGCTATAGTCAAAAAGACAGATAGGAGCAGTGGTTGGTAAGATATGGAGAAATCGGAATGTTCACACATTGCTGGTTGAAAAGTAAATGGTACAGTCTTTTTGGAAAACAGTTGGCAGTTCCTCAAAGAGTTAACTGTAGATTAACTATATGATCCAACAATTCCATCCAGGAGAAATGAAAACATGTTCATGCATAAACTTGTATTAATACTTTTGTACAGGAAGGTGAATAGCTCATTATTCTTAACATCAAAGGTGAGAGCCACCACCCAACCATCCCTCAGCTGAGGAGGCACAGACAAAACGTATGCCCGTGTACGTGTTCCACATATCCCATCTAACAGAATACTATATGGCTGTAAAAAGAAATGAAAGATGAATATGTAGTACAACATGGATGGAACTTGAAACAGTATGTCAGGTAAAAAGCCAGTCACAAAGGACCACAGATTAGATCACTCCATTTATATGAAATATCCAGAATAAGCAAATACATAGGAACAGAAAAAGTAGCCTAGTGGTTACTCAGTCTGGAGGGAACAGTTTGGGGGAAAATGGGAAGTGACGGATAATAGTTACAGTGTTTCATTTTAGGGTGATGAAATGTTCTAAAACCCGTTGTAGAACTCTGTGGATATACTAAATGTCATTGATTCTTATACCTGAAATAGATAAGTTGTATGGTATGTGAATTATATCTCAATAAGACTTTTGTACAAATTACTATTGGGAATTGTCCAAGAAGGGTTTGTTCACCTAAACAGATATTTTTGCTTTGTTTGATTTTTCCACTTCCTCACCCTGGTATCCTCATGACAGTCCAGGTGCTTAGACCTTCCGTTTTCAGTAATTAGACAAATGGAGGAGAGAGGACACACCACCACCACCTGCATGAGCTTCTTTAAAGATCTCTTGTTTTCCTCTTGATCATCCACCATCCCTGTGACCCAACTAGATTAGGGCTGCCACTTTCTTCACTATAGGCTACCATTAAAAAGAAGAAAAGGAGAAAAGCGCCAAGTCCAAAATCCAACGAATGCTCCGGACTTCCACTGTTACCATCCTCTCTCCTCAGGATAGTTGCAGCAGCCGCCCAGCTGGCTCCCCGGCTAGGGCTCCTCCTTTGCTCCAGATTATTCTTCTCAGGGCACTCAGTGTTCCTTTCGATTGTAAGCCCCTGTCACTTCTCACCTCTAAAGGCTTTCTACCTTACAATAAATGCTCAAGTCCTGATCGTGAACTGCAGGTCTTAAACATTCAGCATTGTGGCCCACTAACTTTCTAATCCCACCTGCTGGCACTGTCCCCTGGCTTTCCCCATTTCCACTGTACAGGCCAAGCAAGCCCCTGTTTCATGACATCTGTACTCACTGCTTCTTTCCAGAATATTTTATCCGCAGGGATCACCTTCTTCCTTCACTCATGTCTCCTTACCAGAAAGATCACAAATGTACCTTGCCACCATCACATTCTATTTCCTTTCTTTGCATTATTTTTCTTCAGGGCACTTAACCTGAATATCATCACATACATATTTACTTCTTTATTGGCTCTCTCTTTTCAAATGAATGGACATGCAGTAAGAGCAGAGATTACTTGTTCAGCTCATTGGTGAATACAGAAAGCCTAAAGCTTTGTCTGACACTTAATAGGTGCTGAATAAATTTAAGAAGACAGGAATTAAAGTAAGGAGCCTGCAAGGCTATAAATCTTGTTTCCTAAATTTCTATTTTTCATGGCAGGAATTTAGCAGAAATTATAGCAGGAAAGACCATCGCTCTTTAGTTTTATCTTCACCAAAAGAAAGTTCCAATGTTTTAGTAAAGAGAAACTAAGGATAAATAAATGGTCCAAAATCATTTATTCAAGGTGTCTTATGGCTTGGCGCCTGTAGCACAGTGGTTACAGCGTCAGCCACATGCACTGAGGCTGGCAGGTTCGAGCCCAGCTCAGGCCAGCTAAACAACAATGACAACTGCAACAAGAAAATAGCCAGGTGTTCTGGGTGCCTGTATTCCCAGCTACTTGGGAGGCTGAGGCAAGAGAATTGCTTAAGCCCAAGAGTTTGAAGTTGCTGTGAGCTGTGACGCCACAGCATTCTACCCAGGGTGATATAGTGAGATTTTGTCTCAAAAAAAAAAAAAAAAAGTGTCTTATGTACACGATCTATAAAAGGCATGCTTTTCAAAGGAAAACTCAGCCTTATCAACAGTTTAGAAAAGAGAAGACTGTTACTTGCAAAGAGGTACAAGGGAGTCAGGGATGAGAAGTACTATCTTACCAAATAAAAATACAATACGCATTTAAAGAAGAAAACCCCAATAACTGAAAGGTTGCTGATTCATAACCATATGACCATGTTGAGAAAACAGAAATTTTTTGCAGTTATTTTAGCTACAAAGGCCAGGGCAGTTCTTGAGACATTAGCATTGTAAAAGCCAAGGATAAAATTATTTCCTCGAATAGGAAATGCTCAATGTTTCATTCATTTCAGGGATTAGAACTTGACAAACTATTTTTGGTTTATCTCAGTGCCAGGTGGCTTTTTTTCCTTTCTGAAGGTGGGTCATGATGTACACACTTATTTATAATGACAGCAGGGCAGTGTGTCAGTTTTCTTCCACACACTTAAGCAAAATGATTCAGAAGGATTGACTGTGAAAGAATAGCAAAGATATATCAGGCAACTGCAAACCAAACTCCCGTCAGGTACCCTTCTGATGAAATTCAACTGGCCAAAAAAAAAGAACCAGATTTTTTTTATTAATTATTGCTTTGAATCAATCTATTGACAATATCTCACATAAAGTTCCAATTTCAGTAGTAGAGGGAGGTCTAAGATTGTGAAGCCTGTGCATAGTTAATAATAAGTCTATGTAACTGATAAATGATTTGATAAACTGTTTCTTTAAATCAGTCCCACATCTAACAGGATGACACAAACGATTAGCATCTGAGCATATATCCTTCTAATTTTTCTAGTTTACAAATGGTGGGAAAAGGCACAGGAAGAAAAATTATGGATCAGCTTATAATTTCAAAAGCTTGACCAAGGGTCAGGAGTAGACTAGGTCAGTACTGGGTTAACCACACGTGTGCCTATGTCTGATGCAAGATAGATCAAGGCCACCCATCCATTCATTACTGCTTATAGAAAATATACAGAGATTATTTGCCCCTGGTTTATACTTCCTTGATTTTTGTTGAGTCTGAACAGTGACTGGGTTTTGGCTCTGTAACCCAACTCCCTTTTGAAAAAGTGGTTGTTCTGAGACCAAGTACCTTGCATATATCTTGGGATGGTAAGGCCCTGAAGACAAAGCACATCCTCTGAGACAGAAAGAAAGGACGCACATCCTCTGAGACAGAAAGAAAGGACACAGGAGCCTGTGTCTGGAAATCTCATTACTTTCTGCTGTTTTCCTATGCTTTATTTCTGCCATTGTATTGTCATCTCTTCCCTTCCTGAAAGCCTTTTATCCATTTAACCCGAGGAATCCGTCTATCCCTTCACTATCTGATCCTGTGTAGTTACTATAGCAATGTGGCAGGTTTCTACCACATATCTAAACAAGGTGATTCAAAAAGATTGATTGTTAAAAAATAGGCAAAGATACACCCGACAATTGCAAAAATAAAGGAAAGTAGGCATCATGGGGTCAACATCAGGCAACCCTTGATTCACAGATCAAAGCATTTCATGGCACAGAGAGTGTGACTTTTGTAATGATAAATAGCAAAATTCATAAGGACAGTATCACTGTGAGTCTTTTGGAACACATGGCATTTTTATAGGAACATTAACACAAACTGAAAATCCAAAAGGATAATGATATATGTCATAATTACTAGATAGACAGTGTTAGCCGTGTTGTCTTGGTCTTCACACGACTGTGCCATTATGATTATGTGCTCAGGCTCTGGAGGCAGAAAGCCCAGGGTCATGTCTTAGCTCTTCTAATCAGAGCTGTGTGATGCTATTCCAGTTACTTCATCTCTCTACTTTGTGTTTCCATATAGCCAGAATGACGATGATGACAATATTTTGAGCTTCACTAGTTACTGTTTGGTTTTAAGGAGATGATACATATAAAAATGCTTGAAGTGTTACTCAAACCAAAGTTAAATATTATTGTTTTAAAAATTATTATAGCAACCTTGTTCAAAAGTTTACATCATTTCCTCCATAATCTTTTTTTCAAGCTTTTTTGGCTATTTGGGATTGAAGAAATGAAGACTCACCTTTTTTCACTTCCCATAATCCACAGTTTAAGAATCTCATCTCATAAAAGGGAGGTTTTAAAAAAGAAACTTGTTTTTTCTTTGGGTACATGATGCAAAGCAAAACAAAGCCAACAACAAAAAAACTTAGTAACTGAGAATTATGGTACCCCAAACATAATTTCTTCTATTTCCATTCCCCTATGGACTAATAGTGAATTTTAAAATCAAGATGTCCATGGAACACAGCGACTAGATTCCTTTGCATTTGTTCACTTTATGCCACCTAGTTAACCAAAACAAATAAAAATAAATTAAAAGTACATAACAATTTGACCTTTGGAGACTAGCTGGGCTCAAGACTGAATGCCAACAGCCATAATTCAATACCTAAATATTTTTGTAATCATCTTGTCCTGGTTTTATTGATTAAAAACATTCTGTTGTGAAAATGATACATCACCTGTAAAGACTTCACTGGAGTAACATTTAAAAGACTAATGGCAACTATCCCCTTTTGCTTTGCATTGGTATTTTGAAGCTCCACCTACAAATCATTACTAAATGAATCCATTATGTTTGAAGAATTCCTCATGTGAATTAAAATGCCATTATTCCATTTTGCTACATATAAATTTAGTGCTTCCTTCATTTTTCTTTTGAGATCTATTAAGCAAAGTCTTTGGGGGATATTTTAATTTGAGATAAAACTTATATTTTTATTCACAAAAAGTTAATTCTACCCTGTGTCCCAGAGGAAATGAATCAGCTTAAGATCATTATAGGAAAAGAATTCTTAGGTTTTTACAAATTTGATTTTTCATGCCAGAAAGTGGAACTGATACTGGGTAATATGTACCAATTTTCTTCCAAATTAGGGTACCAGAGTCATAGAAATTAAAATTTTGTGAGTTGGCATTGACCCTTTCCTTCCTGTTTTCATTTGTCTAAGCACATGAGTGAAATAAGAAAACTTAATTTTACTGTAACATAAATTATCATTTTCTTAGTGATTATTTGTGCAGCTTCAAACAGGTAGTCTTTAATAAATTAAATAGTTTCTGAACAAAAAACCTAGAAAGAGCATGGTAGTATATGCTGGAAGTGGGGTGGGGGAAACAGATGGTGGAGGGAGGAAATATACAGATTTAAGGAAGCTTCGAGTACAGCTAAAGAGATTGGGCCATTAGAATAATCAAGACCTTGTATTATAAGCATCAAATGAGAGGTAAAGAACACCGTAAGTTGTGTTTCTACTGTGGGAAATGTTGGTATCACTTACGCTGGTGTATAGGAGTACCCAATGTTGTTTCTCAGAAGGGCTCACTATCGTATATTTACAGATGCTTTTGATGACTATTGAGCTATTATTTTAACTGTCATTATTATTATAATCTAATATGCTTTTCTGTAACAAAGTCATCTAAGCATTTATTATGTGATAGTGCTGATCAAGTGTGCGTTTAACTTGTGGTGGGTGTAATAAAAGAGGCAGAAGCTGGAAACAATAAGAAGAAAGAACTGCCAGCATTTAATCACTGAGTCACTCTAAAGAGGTATACACCTTGAGATTGACTGTATTTGTGCTACAAGGAATAGAAACTCCAATGGAATAAAAGCTGTTTATTTTCTCCCATAACAGACATGGAAGGTAAGCAGCTGTGAGTTCACATAAAGCAATTCTTCCTAAGACCTTACAGCAAAGTCTGGATGGGTGTAGTAAGCTGTTGGGATTCAGATCAACATTTTTAGAAATAAAGAAAAGGAAGGCATGTGTACAAGACAAAAGTTTCCTTTTCAAAAGAGAAGAGGCTGGCAGAATAATTTCCTTAGGAACTTTCAAGAGTTTCTCAACAATAACACTTGCAGAGGTATTTGCCATTCTAGGAATGACCTTGAGAGAGGTCAGACTGTCGTGCAAGGAGCCACCTAAACCTCTCAGCCTCAGACACTTCAGATCCTTTGCTGTCTACTGATTGCATCTGTAATTGGAGTTGGAAAGTCTAAGGAACAGGAAATGTATTTTTGTAATGGTTATTTAGTGCCCATTAATACAATGATTTTTGGCAATGACTATATATCTCTTTTCTCTCTAATATCTTAAGAGGAAAGAAAGAAAAATGAGAGCCTATTAGTAATATTTGGTGGTCACAAATGGGCAGGAAGCAAAGCAAAAAGCCCTTTTCCACAAATGTTCTACCTTTATAATTATACATAGTGGCCTGAAATTCTTCCAAAGCTCTTATGACAGTAGAAATGACATTGTAGATAGGGTGAGCTAATAAGCTCACAGATAAGGACAGATTGTTTGAATATTGACAATTATCAAAGAAAAGGGGGACATAAACTTCAATCCTAAAATTATACAAGTCATGTAAGGTTTGCAAAATTAGAGTTAGGGACCTTCAAGATATTCTAAGATTGTCGATACAGTTATACTGAACATTAATTCTACTCTTCACTATGACTTTAAAAAGGAAGCTTCCCAGAGCAAAAACTGGTGGTCTGTGCAGGGAATTCACCTCTGCCTGAAGTTTCCAAGCAATTCCTTCCATCAAGATGGCTTTTATAATTTCATGAGGGAAGAAGATATGAAAGTCTCAGCCCCTACAAAGAAAACTTTTAAAATGTTGGTTATTGAACTATCAATGTGGGAGCAAAATCATGTACACCTCTAGTTGGTGGGGTCTTTGCTTTGCCTTGTTTTCCAATATTCTCCCCAACAGCCCAAGGGCTAGCTCTTCTTCAGGGAGGAGCAGTTTCTTATCACTCAATCATGAAGGAGGCCGCATTTGCCAGAAATTCTCTATCTGGCCTGCTTCTTGTAGGCTCTACCTTATTCTTCAATCCACTGCATGTGGGTGTAGGGTGGGTGAGTTGAGAAGTTTTGCTGTCCAAGCTTGGACTTCTTTTCCTGGGTTGTGTGAGTTCAGGCCCTATCCTGCAAAGGAGCTCTCTCTACACATATGTCCATGAGAATTCAACATTGATACTCAGGAGGCAGTAGAAGACCCTTTGCTCTGATTTCATTTCTACACCTCTGCCTTGAACAGGATCAGATACTGGCTCTAGGAGTACTTTGTCAATTTCAATTCCACTCTTGGTTCTTCAGTAGGGACTTGTTGGGGCAGAAGGTGGTCAGCAGAGCATTACTGCACCCCTGACTGTACTACCATAGAATACCTTTAAATTTAATTATTCTCTACATAAATTGGTTTGCCCAGTTTGGAGAGCCAGGTGGATTAGAATATTGAGCAAAGATGAATATGCACATCCCTTTGGGTGTGCGATTTCAATCTAGATAAAGGGCTAGTGAAGACTCCTCATGGATCACAAGAAGACATTGTGTGAGAAAGTTTGTTGGCAGATGTGTAATAGTGAGATGATGGAATCAATTCAAATGCCCATAGGTAGGAAAATAGATAAATTGTGGACTATTCATAGAATACAATATTATTCGGCAGCAAAAAGTGAATGAGTTAGAGGCCCAGACCTCTCATTTATCTAAATGCTACATATTTCATGAAAACAGTGCTATCTATTTCAATGGATACATGCATATGAATTGAGTTGAATGAAAATAAGAGACACTAAGTTGAGAAGAATAATTAACTCTGGGTAGAAATGCCAAGAAATAGAATTGCAGAAAGGTACAAAAGGGATTCAATTATAATATTTTCTATTTTTAGGCCATGTGTGAGATACTCATATTCAGAGGGTACCAAAAGATGTGTACACACTTTTAGAAAGGAAAAACTGTATTAAAATTATAATTCTCAACATACTTTGATAACAAAAGATGAATACAAGTCACATTGAATTCTGCTTTTACAAGAGGTGCTCAAAGTGGTTACCATCAGCGTCCAGACACTTCTGATTGCAGCAGTCTACTGCTGGAGCAGCATTGACCAAGTGTTGGCTTGCATTACTGAAGGTTCAGTTTCTTCCTGAAGTTCTGCCAGTGTAGCTGGTTTCCAACAGTACAGGCACACCATGTCCTTTATGGTCCCCCATAGTCACGCCTCCTTTGTCATTATACTTCCACAACATTCTCGAATTTCAGATAATACTTCAAAATGGTCTTGTGCTCCTCAAAGAACAACCTTGCTTCTGCCATTTCCTTCCACTGTCCTGCCTGTGTCATGGTGACAGTAGCATTCTCTTGATGAACACCATCTTTTGAGCAAACGCCATACTACACATTACTACTGTAATTCAATTCAACTTCAAAAGTAATACATACGTACCATTGCTTAAAATTTGTATACATATTTTAGGCACCCCCCCAGTATACATCCATTATGTTATTTTATAGACATTTTTGTATGTCTGAAACATTTTATTTCTAAAAATCTTCCACAACTCCAAAGAGATATTACCTACTCAACATTTACAGAAGAAAAACACATCATTTAGAACTAAATAAAAAGAATCACTTCTTTCTCCTGAGGAATTCTTGTGCTACCTTCTCATGAACAAGATAAATCAGTCACTAATAATCTTTCTCTTTTCTTTTGCCTGGAAGCGTAGAACCAAATTTGAGTTCTTACTAATCCAACAGGAGCCTGTGGATCTGGACTCTTTTTTTCTGAAATGTAAATTCTTCCTAGTCCTGCATTGATCTATTCTATTTAATGGTGTTATAAACATCTTCATACTCCTTGAGGAATAAAAGGAGTTACAAATAAAAATACAAAAATTATTTTTTATGTTCTGGCTTTCTCTGTTTACATAAACGTGTAATATTTACCCAGGGCAGGACTGTGTGTTGGCCTTGTTTACCTTTGTAAGCCTCTGCGTTTTGCATAGCGTCTGGCACATGGTAGGTATGTCTTTACTTGTTAATCAAATGAATTAGCAAATCCACAAGTTTGTGTTTAAACAGATTTCAAGTTTTGCACATTTGGAGGTGTCCAATTAAAGCTAAATATAGCTTTAATAAACATCTTGATGAATATAGTTTTGGGTTATTTCCTAAGGTTATTTTTCCAGGAGTAAAATTAAATGAGTCAAAGGATGTGAACACATAATGGCAATTGGAATGTTTTTCCAGATTGTTCTCCAAAAAAGTTTTTACCAGTTTCTGCAACTGCAAGCAACATATAAGGGTATCATTTTACCATAACACTGTCTGTGTTTGTGCAGTATTTTCTTTTGTTCTGCTTTGCAGTTTAGTAGATGTAAAATTACAGCTTGATGTAAATGCTTTTTTTGTGTTTTTATTTGTTTGTTTGTTTTAAGAGACAGGTTCTTGCTGTGTCACCAGAGTGAAGTCTAGTAGCCTTGCTTATAGCTCACTGTAACCCCAAACTCCTGGAATCAAGCAGTCCTCCTACCTTAGCCTTCTGAGTTGCTGGTGTGTGCCATTATGCCCAGCTGATTTTTAAAAATTTTTGTAGAGACAGATCTTACTATATTGCCCAAGCTGGAATTTTTGATTTTTAAAATGTAATTTATCTACTATATGCATCATCTCCTATTTTAAATCTCTACCATTTTTATGGTGAATTTTATCTGTTCTTGTGAATTAATTCCCCCTTCTATGTGTAATTATAGATTTTTGTTATTTAATATAATCCAACAGAGAAAAATAAACCAGGGAAACTATTGGGGCTCCTTAATGCCCAACAACTGCCTTTATGATAGTGATGGATGTTCACTAAGCTTCTTTGGGCTTCAAATTTGTCACCTATAAATTGGAGATAAGAACATGTACATTGCATATCTGTTGTAAGAATTAAAAGTCAAGTATGTAAAATACTTACCACCATGCAACATAAAGGAAGTGCCCAACAAGTAATAATTATTATTGTTATTTTAATTATTACTTATAAAATTCAGCTTATCATCTGGATGAACATTGAGTTCAGGTCCTGGTCTGTGTGCATAAAGAACAAATGCATTTTAATTAGGGATTATTTTTTGTAATCCATCTTACACTATCTTAAGCAAAAAGTGGAATTTACTACTTAAGCATAAATGAAATAGAAGGGTAGAGTAATGAGGAAGAGAAAAGAGCAGGGCTTCAGCTGGGCTCAGAGCACAGGACCACTCAAACCTCATGCTGCTAGAATGTTCTCTCACCAACTCCAATCTCTGGTTCTCCGAGCACCTGAGCTTTGCTTCATTCTCTTTCTCCACAGATAAATTTTCAGTACACAATTGCTACTCCCTGGTCCCCTAGTTCATATCTTACAACTTCAGTTTTTGAGGAGAGATTGCTTACAAAGTCCAGATATTTTATGGAAGAGTTTTTTGATCCAGCTTAATCCTGGTGTCCCTATCACCAAGTTCTAATAAATTCTGACTGAGTTGGGGATGGGTTGGGTTACCCATGGATATGGCAGCTTCTACAGAAAACATCAAATGAAAGAACTATATTTCTAGAAGAAATGAGGTTGTACAAAAACAGTCAGTGTTCACCATAAATTCAAATGATCCAAGATCCCCATAATAGGGAGAAATTGGTTCTTTAGAGGTAGGCGTAATCCCTCCTTAGCAGTTCTGAAATAAAAAATATGATTAGAATAATCATAGATTATTCTGTGATAGAATAATCAATTATAAAGTTCTGAGTGAGGAACATCCAAGAAGTATCAGGGTGGGTTGGAGCTGTATGAATGTGTAAGTGTGTGCACATGTATATCTGTTTGCATGTCCGTGTGTGCATGTGTGTGTGATCCTGAAAGCCTTACAAGTTGTCCTTGTAAGGACATGGAGTCCAAAGTGCTCCATGAATAACTGTGGAATGAGGAAAAATATCATATTTAATAAATTGTCAAATACAATTCCTGACTCATAATATGTGCACAATAAACATTTGTTGGGGCCAAGTGCGGTGGCTCATGCCTATCATCCCAGCAGGAGGCTGAGGTGGGCAGATAATTTGAGCTCAGGAGTTTGAGACCACTCTGAAAAAGAGTGAGACCCCATCTCTACTAAAAATAGAGAACCTAGCCAGGTGTAGTCATACACACCTGTAGTCCTGGGTACTTGGAAGGCTGAGGCAAAGGATCGCTCAAGTCCAAGAGTCTGAGTTTGCTGTGATCTATAACACTATGGCGTTCAACCCGGGGTGACAGAGTGAGAATCTGATCTCTAAATAAATAAATAAAATTACATTAAATAAAGAAAATAAAATAAAAATTTGTTCAATTAATGAGTAAGTACAAGCTTAAGTTACACTCTGGGTGTCATTCTAAAAACAAGTGAAAAGAGTACTCAGATGTTAACTAGAAGAGATAATCCAGGAAATTTGTACCATAGCTACCAAGAGAATCCATGTGAAAAGCAGTGGGCAATCAAAAACAACTTCAGTATAGAGTGCTGGGCCGTACTGAAACAATGCAACAGGAGTGTAGTTGGGTTCTGGTACAACACAAGCCAGTAAGGACAGAAAGAGAAACTCCCTGAAGTCATAGCATTATGCTGTCTTTGGGGACAGGGGAGTCCTGAACCTTATAACCAGGAGAAACAAATCAACAGTCAGTCTGTAGGCAATTATTTGCTATCATAAATACTAAATGTTCCTGATATGCCAGTAAAGAAATATTGATAACTCCAAAAAAATCTGCAGATAGGAGCATTTAATTCATGCCATTTTCCTTAGACTTTTTTTCAGTGTAGACTACATTGATCACAAGGACTATAGAGTGCCTCATTTCAATGGCTGTATTGGTTCCCTTGAAACTTCTGTCTCTCCAACTCTTCAACCTTGTGATGACCATCCTGGATAAATGCAAAAAATATCTCTTTTTTCAGGTGCTTCTAAAGCACATGACATAATTAAATTGGGGCCACCAACAGTTAAGGGTTTTCAACTTCAGCTAACCTTATTGATCTATTTTACTGCCCTTTTGCCCTTGGTCAGGTATTAATTTTCTGCTAGTGCTGTTCTAAACTAGTCATTCTCTTCAACATTGTATTCAAAACCCACCACTCCTTCTCAGCATGTATCCTTGACAACTAGTTTGTCCAAGAAAATGAAAGTCATCTCCTATGAAATACCTAACTTGCCTACCTCCCCCATCTTGAATTTGCCTCCATCTGTAACAGATTAACATTGGGTGCACCTTGGAATTACCTGGAGGCTTTTTAAAGTTTGTCTGTGCTTCACCCTGAGATTCTGATTCAATTTGTCAAGATGGTATTGGGAGTTTTAAAAAGCTCTCCAGATGATTTAGCCAGGACCCATTTTCATTTTTCTTAATCTCTGAAATAAATGTCCTACCGGGTTAAAGTCAGTTCCTTGGGAATCTCCATTTCATCTCTTCAAACTTATTGGTTCTGTTTTTTGTTAGATGGGGAATTCCTGGCTAGAATATGAGACCTTTTCGCTCGCACCTAGATCTGATCCTAGGAGCCACTCAGAAGAGCTGCTCCTCACAAGTAACCAGAAGAAAACACAACCCAAGTGTTCATTGAAAATTGTACCTGAGAAGGGCAGTTGAGGTACATGAGCTGTGCCTCTGATTTGTACCCCACAGAGTTGAAAGCACAAGCTTAGAGTCCATCAAAATCAATTTGGTATCTGTTCTGCCACCCCATCAGATACACGACCTCTAAACCTATGTTTCCTTCTATAAAGTAATAGTATCTCCTTCACTGGTGCTGTAGGCATAAAACTTCAATAATGAATATAAAGTCCTTTACACAGAGCTCATAAGATGTGTTCAAAAAATGTATGATGATTATGGCTAAATCTGCGTAAGTTAAACATCTTTTTTATTTCTTCACTCTAAGGTCTTTTCATGGGTGATTTTATTTGCTTCCATGGTTTCTCAAGTACAGTAGTCTCCCTTCATCTGGGGGTGGGGGGCAGTTTGTCAAGGTCCCCAGTGGATGCCTGATACTGCCCATAGTACCAAAATCTACAAATATTTTTTCTCCTATAAATATATGCTTATGAGAAATTTAATTTATAAGCTAGGCACTGTAGGATATTAACAATAATAATAAAATAGAACGATTATAACAACATATTGAAATAAAAGTTACATGAAAAAAGTCATAATTTCTCTCTCTTCAAAATGTCTTACTGTACCGTATTAATCTAATTTTGGGCTGCAGTTGACCTGGAAAACTAAGGAGAAGGTGGGCCTATTGTATACATCTCCATTATTTACCTAAATCTTGAGCTTCAATTCCTGACTCTACCTAGGTAATTCAGTTTTGATTTCTAATTTTGCATGTAGGGCATGTAGTCAAACAACAGATCATCCATTCACTAATTTATTCAACAATTTCTACATGTACTTTTCTTAGTACTGGGGGCATAGAAATGAATAGAATAGAAGGCTTACTCTGATTTGTATGCAATTTACACTTTTCTTTCCATCTTCACACAGGCATTGTATTATCAAACCATGGTACCAATTCTATCTCCCAGATTGCTAACTAGCCCTTCTGCCCCTAATATTGGTCTCCTCCAGTTCCTTTTGCATTGAACAGTGGATTAATTATTCTAAGATGTAAATCTTACCAAGCCATTTCCTACTTAAAACCCTTCAAAAGTTCCTCCAAACCTATAGGATTAAGTCTAAACTACTTAGATAGACTTTGATTGCTTTCCTATCTGTTTCTTTACTGTCATCTCTTCCTAGGCTCCCCTACAAACTTCACACCCATGCAGGGCCCCTAATCCCTTTCACCTTTGTGTGTCTGCATAGACTTTTCTCCCTTTGTGCCTGCCAACGTCCTATAAGCTCATTGGATATTCTGCCTTCCCTGACTTTGAAAGAACTAATCATTAATTCCTTTGTATAATTTCATGTCTTGTAGAACTCTACAATTGTATATTTCATGTGATCCTAGATTAATTTATCTACATTTTTGTCTTCTAGTAAAGCAGAGATCTATTAGAGCAGGGAAAGGGTCTTATTCTTCACCTAGCACAGTGCATGTACATAATATAAGCTCAAACTTTGTTGAAGTTTATAAAACTTTAATGATAATATATACATAATAGAATGTTCAAATGAGGGTTTTTTAAAAATTGTGCATTGAAAATGTATAATTGTATAAATTTATAGGGTACAAAGTGATGTGATTTATGAATACAATATGGAATCATTAAATAAAGCCAGTTGACATATCTATTGCCTCAAATCTTAACTTTTTTTTTGAAAGAACATGTGAAGTTTACTCATAAAAATTTAAAATGTACAATACCCTATTATTAACTATATCCACCACATTATGAGATAGAACTTAAAAATAATGTTTCTCTTGAGATTTTGTACCCTTTGACCATCATCTTCCCATTCCTTCTATCTCCAGCCTCTCCCACTATTGTATCTCTGCTTCTATTAGTTTATTTTAGTTTCCACATATGTGAGAACAGGAAGTATTTCCTGTTATTTCTTATTTCACTTCTTCAGACTTATTTCACTTCTTCATTTTCATCCATGTTGTCACAAATGACAGAATCACCTCATTTCTAAGGCAGTATCGTATTCCACTGTGTACGTGTGCCACATTTTCTTTATCTGTTGATGGACACTTTGGCTAATTCCATAACTTGGCTACTGTGAATAGTGCTGCAATAAACATGGGAGTACACAAACTGTTAAATTGTATCTCTTAAACAAACTGCTTTCAGGTCTGTTATGTAAATAGCCATACACAGGATTTCTGGATCATATACCAATTTTACTTTTAGTTTCCCTAGGAACCTCCATACAATCTTCCATAATGGTTGTGCTAATTTATAATATACCAGCAGTGTCTGAAGATTCCCTCTTCTTCACATTTTTACTAACTCTTGTTCTCTTTTGTCTTTTTGATAATGTCCATTTGACAGATTAAGATAATATATTATTGTAGCTTTAATTTGCATTTCTGTGATGAGTAATGATGTTAAACAGTTTTTTATATGTCTTTTGGCCATTTGTATGTCTTCTTTTGAGAAATATCTTTTCGGGTCTTTTGCCCATTTTTAATTAGGTTGTTGTTTTGTTGCTGTTGAGTTGTTTCAGCTCCTTATAACATTTTAGTTATTAACTCTTTATCAGAGGTACAGATTGCAAATATTTTCTTCTAATTCATAGGTTGTCTCTGTATACAGTTAGTTGTTTCCTTTGTTGTGCAAAAGTATTTTAGTTTTATTTTTTCTATTTTTGTTTTTGTCACATGCTTTTAAGGTGAAATTTTTAAAAAAATCATTAACCAGATGAGTGTTCTGCAGTTTTTTCTTATGTTTTTTTCTAGTATTTTTATAGTTTCTTATCTTATATATAAGTTTTTAATTCATTTTGAATCGACTTTTGTATAGGTTCAATATTATTCTTCTGCATGTAGATATCCAGTTTTCCTAACAAGATTGATTGAACAGACTATCTTTTATCCTTTTCATATTCTTGGCACCATTAATGAAAATCAATTGACCCTATATATGCATGAGTTTCTTTCTCAGCTCTTTTTCTTTCTGTTTCTACCCAAACAATGCTGTTTTAATTACTATACTTTTGTAGTATAGTTGGAAATCAGGTAGTGTAATACCTAAAACTTTACTCTTTTTTTTTTTTTTTTTTTTTTTCAGGATGAAGGTGAGTTTTTTTTTTTATTATAAAAGAAAAAAAATAACTCCTCAGCAATCTTAATGAAGGAAAAGAGTATTTTGCACTGGGAGAAGATAACAGGATACAAAAATCACAAGTGTTTTTGCCACCAGCCCTGTCTCTGTCTCCTCTAAGAGCAGAGGTGAAAGGACACAGTTGAAGCAAATAAGCAATTACATAAAATTACTTAGAAACCCTACACATTTGATTAAAATCTAAACTTCTATTTTGCACTTAAAAGTTTTTTTAATATATCAAATGGCCTGCTTTAGTGACATGCTATTTCCACCAGAAAATAACCCTAATACGTGTATATCTCCTGTCGCTAACACGCTCAAGTTGACCAGCCAACTCATTCCCAAACCCGTGTGTGGACAAGTATGTGTATCTTACAAAACAGAGCCATGGTGATCAAGTGACTGCTAGTTAGCCTGCATCTGCCTGTCAGTTTACCAGTGCCCACTTCCTCCCTCCGGAGGGTGGTCAGGGCAGAGACCCTGAAATGGTAATGAGGAATTAGCCCCCAATCACCAACTTTCCAAGCACCACCACTTTCCCCACCTCCTTCTCGAAAGGAGATACTTCTCTTTACTTTGGCCCCCTGTGACCTAGATGGTTCTCACCTTTAGAAACACAAGCAATCCACATACCCATATATAAAATTTTTTTGTTTTTACATTTAAATATAAAAATACTACTCTGCTTTTTGTTATAAAGGAGGACCAAGAAATAAGAACCTTTTCTTTTTTTAAGGTAGGGATATCCATCAGTTTACTCTGAGCTCTTTGCTGAGGGGAGGGCATTTAGCCCCAAGCAAGGGAAGTGTGGCCTGAGAAGGAGGGCATTTCCCTCCCTGATCTCCAACCTCTATTTTCTCTAATTCCCACGTGTTGGTTATCTCTTCCAACTTTTCCACCAAGGGAAGTCCTAACCTAGAGTAAGCCAGGTTTTCCCCTTTCAGCTAACCTGAAGAAAAAGCCCTCCCACTCCAGCAGACATGCTCCTCCTGGATAGCTATGCCTACTGGACAAGCTTACCCCATTAAGTGGAAGTAGTGGTTACACTCTTCCCTGCCTACTAGTGCACTAGAAAGCTTCAGTGATAGGGGGAAAAAAAGGAGGGTGGGTGAGGCCTAGTGCAACTTCCCCAGCCTGACTAGAAACAGATCCATCAAGCTACTTCCGCGTAGCAACGACTCAGCAAGGCCCGGCCTGAAACTGCCTCTACCTAGATACAGCCAATGTGGTACCATGCCACTGGCCCGACCCTGTCACTCACCTCTTCCCCCGCCTTCT
>CAUYPK010117955.1:0-12835 GCA_963574355.1 Loris lydekkerianus
TTGTTTTTTTTTTGTTGTTTATAATTTTTGGTGTTGGTGCCTCCTTGGGTTTTGTTTTAAAACACCGCCTGCGTAAAAAAATAAAAAAAAAAAAAAAAAAAAAAAAAAAAAAAAAAAAAAAAAAAAAAAAAAAAACTAAAATAGGCATTTTTCACTATAAACTTTCTTCTTAGGACTGATTTTACTTCATTCCATATGTTTTGGTTTGTTGTGTTTTCATGTTCATTTTTCTCATCCTCTAATTTCTCTTTAGAATTTTTGACCCACTTGGAGTTTCAAAGTGTATTCTTTAATTTCCACATATTTGTGAGTTTTACAATTTTACTTTTGCTATTGATTTCTAGTTTCATTACATTTTGGTCAGAAAAAATATATTGGGTATGATTTCAATATTAAATGTAAGATTTGTTTTGTCATCTATCATGTGATCTATCCTGGAGAATATTCTATGTGTGCCTGAGAAAAATGTTTATTCTGCTAATGTTGGATGTAATGGTGTGTATGTGTCCATTAGGGCCATTTGTTGTACATTGTTGTTCATGTATACTGTTTTATTCTTGATTTTCTGTTTGGATGATCTCTCCATTATTCAAAGTGGTCATTAAAGTCTCCTACTGTTATTATTTTGCTGTCTGTTTCTCCCTTCATCTCTGCCTAGTGGGATCTGCCCAGAGACATCCCTTTGGGGACACAGAGAGCCAGTAAGAGTCTTCTGGACCCCATGAGGAGGATAAAAACAGTGGAGAACTAGCAAGTAGTGGGTGCGTTTGTTCGGTCAGAGGCCACCAGCAGCTGTAACTACAGCAAGATTGTAACCAGGAAAGGCCTTACCTGTGGTATGTTTTGGGTTTTTTCTTTGTTTTGAACTTGGGCACTGGATTGAACTTCCCTAGGAGATCCTGCGTGAGAGTGTGGATGACTTTGAGCATTGTCTAAGGCCCCGGACTGAGTCATTGAGCCAGAAGGGAGCTAATATTGTTCAGCTGTGGGCCGCCTACATAGCCACTATGGGAGAACTGCTCCTGCAGGCTCTACCCTCAGGGTCACAGTGCAAGGATCAGCCAGGAGATCTTGGGCAAGTAATCTAGTTACTGAGCAGCCCAAAGGTGAGGACTGAGTGAAAGGGCAGCACTCAACTGGCGGAGATCTCACAGACCACCAAGGCTTGTATGAAAGGTCTTTATTGGCAAGGGGTGCTGCAGAGCAGCACCAAGGAGAAGAGAAAAGAGAGAGAGAGGCCAAAAGAAAAGCGCACCTTTATATAGGTTCAGTTGGGGGAAGACTCAGAATGGTGATGGGCCAATAGAATAGTAAATAAGGAGTTACTGCTTTGGCAGGAAGACCCGTTAGGGGCAGGCCATAAGTTTGAAATTTTCAGTGGTTAATTGGGACAGGGAGATGAGGTAAATTTTGCAACTGGGAGATAAGGAGGTGTCTAGTAGGCAACTCTCTGTTGTTCATAGGACAACTCCCTGTGCTTGGAAAGGAGCTGTAACTTTAAGAGTAAGACAGCGAGTCTTGGTCTGTTGAAAGCAGGAAGGGGCTTTTTGGGGAAGGGCCTTTTCTGGGGGGCTATTACCTAACACTGACATGCTGGGGTAGAGCAGAGAACTCAGTGTTTGGCAGATTACAGCCCTGTCCCTCATGGGCATAGAGTGATACTGGTTTTGGTGCACTGAATAAGTGGGCAGCCACTTCAGTAGAGATCCCTCTGCTTAGTCAAGGATAACAGTTTAAAGTGTTTTTTAAATGGGCTGAGGAGACATTTAGCCTCTCAAGCCTGTGGGGTTTGAGAAATCAGCAAAGGCCTCTAGTCTCCATCTCATACAGCTGTATCAGCATTGTAATTAAAATTTCATACCCCAGAAGATCACTTGTTCCCTGGACAATATTCAGCAAGATATGTGTGTGTGTGTATACATATGTGTGTGTGTTATGGGTTTTTTTATTTTTTGTTTTTGTTTGTTTGTTTGTTTAACTTCAACATTATTCCTCCAGATTTTCCTTTTTTTCCCTTTTTTATTTTTCTTCCTTTTCTTTTTTCATTTTTCTAGTTTAAATACAATTTTCAATTGTTGCTTTCTTTAACAATTAGAACTTCATTTTTGCTAGTGTTTCTGCTCCTATTATTTTTTCCCCAAATTTTATCCCATAAGGGTTTTTGTTTGCTTGCTTTGATTTGATTTATAGTATTTTTGCCTTTTATTTTTACTGGTGGAGGTGGGGTACTGTGTCTGAATAGGTCAGCAAAGAGCTGCTGACCTCAAGGGAATCACCCAACCCAGCACCCCCAGAGGTTGGGGTTTTTTAAGGTTGGGCTAAAGTACCATACTATGCACCTATATTATTCCTGTCTCCCTCTTTCTCAGCCTCTCTTATTTTTGACAATATTCCTTTTTACTCAACCCCTTTCCTTGTCTTTTTATTGTTGTTGTTGTTGTTGTTGTTTCTTTTTTAAATCCTTTTTTCCCCTCTTGCTCTTCAATTCTTTCATCCTTTTGGTCCTTTTGGTCCTGTACCAAAAGGACTCATCAAAACCTTGGCCAGAGGCACAGTAACTTAAAGAGCTAAAGGAAGTGAAAGGAAAATTAGGGCAAGGAAATAGATAAAAGAAAACACTCATGATGAAGAATCAATAGAAAAATCCTGGCAACATGAAATGCCAGTCCAGAGCAACCCCCCTAAGGGATGGAGAGGTAGCCACTGCAGAGGATTCCACCTATAAAGAAATGCTAGAAATTAAAGAAGGGGAATCTAAAATACAGATGATGATAACATTGAAGGAAATTGCTGAGAAAGTGGAAAATAACCGAAAGGAAATCCAAAAACAGAATCAAATAAGAGATGAACAATATGAAGAATATAGAAAGGATATAGCAGAGCTGAAGGAATTGAAGCAGTCAATTAGCAAACTCAAAGATCCAATAGAAAGTATCAACAACAGATTAGACCATGCAGAAGAAAGAATCTCAGAGGTAGAGGACAAAGCTTTTGAGATAACTCAGGTAGTTAAAGAGTCAAGAAAAAAAAAAAAAAAAAAGAGGGAGAGAGAGAGAGAGAGAGAGAGAGAAAGCAGAATGTTCACTGACAGAATTATGGGACTTTATGAAGCATTCAAACATGTGGTTATTGATATCCCAGAAGGGGAATAAGAAGACCCCAGAGGAATGAAAGCCATACTAGAGAATATTACAAATGAAAATTTCCAAACAACTGCACTTGATAGATGAATATAAAACACTACATCCCAAAGATAAAGAATATACATTCTTCTCATCTCCCCATGGAACATTCTCCAAAATTGATCATATCTTAGGACACAAAACAAACCTCAACAGAATCAAAACAAGTGAAATTTTACCTTACGTCTTTTCAGACCACAAGGCATTAAAGGTGGAATTCAACCCCACACAAAGGCATGTAAATTAAATAACCTTATGCTGAATGACAAATGGGTGCAGGAAGAAATAAAAAAGTAAAATATTAATTTCCTTGAGAATAACAACAATGAGGACACAAGCTACCAAAACCTCTGGGATACATCAAAAGCAGTCCTGAGAGGAAAATTTATTGCTTTACAAGCCTACATTCCAAAAACAGAAAGAGAGCATACATCAACAAACTCACAAGCCATCTTATGGAATTGGGGAAAAAAGAACAATCTAAGCCTAAACCCAGCAGAAGAAAAGAAATATCCAAAATTAAATCAGAGATTAATGAAATTGAAAAGAAAATAATAATTCAGAAAATTAATGAAACAAGGAGTTGGTTTTTTGAAAAAAATAAATAAAATTAATAAACCTTTGGCCAGACTAGAAATAAAAAGTGAAATCTCTAATAACCTCAATAAGAAATGATAAAGAGGAAATCATAACTGATGCCACAGAGATACAAAGGATTATCACTGAATATTACCAGAAACTCTAAGCCCAGAAATTTGACAATGTGAAGGAAATGGATCAATATTTGGAATCACACACTCTCCCTAGACTTAGCCGAGAAGAAATAGATCTCCTAAACAGGCCAATTTCAAGCACTGAGATCAAAGAAACAATAAGCAATCACCCAACCAAAAAAAAAAAAAAAAAAAAAAAAAAATGCCCTGGTCTGGATGGCTTCACACAAGAATTCTATCAAACATTCAATCTTGAGGAGGAAGGAATCTTCCCCCAACACATTCTATGAAGCAAACATCACCCTGATACCAAAACCAGGAAAAGACCTAACTAAAGAAGAGAACTTCAGACCAATTTCACTAATGAATATAGATGCAAAAATTCTCAACGAAATTCTAGCCAATAGTTTACAGCTTATCATCAAAAAAGTCATACATCATGATCAAGTAGGTTTCATCCCAGGGATGCAAGGCTGGTTTAATATACACAACTTCGTAAATGTTATTCATTTTATCAATAGAAGCAAAAATAAAAACCATATGATCCTTTCAATAGATGCATAAAAAGCATTTGATAAAATCTAGCATCCTTTTCTAATTAGAACCTTGAAGAGTATAGGCATAGGTGTCACATTTCTTAAACTGATCAAAGCTACCTATGACAAACCCACAGCTAATATCTTACTGAATGGAGCTAAACCAGTGATTCTCAACCTTCCTAATGCTGTGGCCCTTTAATACCATGCCTGTGGGTTGCAACACACAGGTTGAGAACCGCTGAACTAAAAGCTTTTCCACTTAGAACTGGAACCAGACAAGGTTGTCCTCTGTCACCATTACTATTCAACATAGTGCTGGAAGTTCTAGCTAATACAATTAGGCAAGACAAGGAAATAAAGGGCATCCAAATGGGAGCAGGAGAGGTCAAACTCTCCCTCTTTGCCGATGATATGATCCTATACTTAGAGAACCCCAAAGACTCAACCACAAGATTCCTGGAAGTCACAAAAAAATACAGTAATGTCTCAGGATATAAAATCAATGTCCACAAGTCAGTAGCCTTTGTATACACCAATAACAGCCAAGATGAGAAGCTAATTAAGGACACAACTCCCTTCACCATAGTTTCAAAAAAAATGAAATACCTAGGAATATACCTAACAAAACAGGTGAAGGATCTCTATAAAGAATATTATGAAACCCTAAGAAAGGAAATAGGAGAGGACATTAACAAATGGAAGAACACACCATGTTCATGGCAGGGAAGAATAAACATTGTTAAAATGTCTATACTTCCCAGAGCAATCTACTGATTCAACACCATCTCTATTAAAGTACCAACATTGTACTTTCAAGACTTGTAAAAAAGGATTCTGCATTTTGTATGAAACCAGAAAAAAAACCTATATAGCTAAGGCAGTTCTTAGTAATAAAAATAAAGCTGGGGGCATCACCATGCCAGATTTTAGGCTGTACTACAAGGCCATAGTAGTCAAGACAGCATGGTACTGGCCCAAAAATAGAGAAATAGATATTTGGAATCAAATAGAAAACCAGGAAATGAAACTTACAGCCACCTAATCTTCAATAAACCAAACAAGAACATACATTGGGGGAAGACTCCCTATTCAATAAATGGTACTGGGACAACTGGATATCCACATGCAAAAAACTGAAACTGAACCTGCACCTCTCTCCACTCACAAAAATTGATTCAAGATGGATAAAGACTTAAATTTAAGGCATGAAATGATAAAAATCCTCAAAGAAAGCATAGGAAAAACACTGGAAGATATCAGCCTAGGGAAAGACTTTATGAAGAAGAATGCCATGGCAATTGCAATAAACAACCAATATAATCTAAAGAGACTTAATTAAAATGAAAGGCTTCTGTTCGCTAAGGAGACCACAACCAAAGCAAATAGAAAACCTATGCACTAGGAAAGGATATTTGCATATATTGAGCCAGACAAAAGCTTAATAACTAGGATCTATAGAGAACTAAAATTAATCCACATGAAAAAAGTCAATGATCTCATGTATCAATGGAGATGAAAGATGAACAGAACCTTCTCTCAAGAAGACAGATGAATGGCTAGCAAACATATGAAAAAATGCTCATCATCCTTAATTATTAGAGAAATGCAAATCAAAACCACCCTGAGATATCATCTACTTCCTGTGACAATGGCCCACATCACAAAATCTCAAAACTGCACATGTTGGCATTGATGTGGAGAGAAGGGAACACTTTTACACTGCTGGTGGGACTGTAAACTAATATAATCTTTTTGGAAGGAAGTATGGAGAAACCTCAAAGTTCAACCTATACCTTCCATTTGATCCTGCAATCCAATTATTGGGCTTCTATCCAGAAGGAATAAAAACCTTTTATCATAAGGACTGTTTATCGCAGCTCAGTTTACAATTTCCAAAATGTGGAAACAGCCTAAATGCTCCCCAACCCAGGAATGGATTAACAAGCTGTGGTACATGCATACCAAGAAATACTATTCACCCATTAAAAAAAAAAAAAAAAAAAGAGAGACTTTACAGCATTTGTATTAATCTGGATGGAAGTGGAACACATTACTCTTAGTAAAGCATCACAAGAATGGAGAAGCATGAATCCTATGTATTCAATCTTGATTTGACAACAATTAATGACACGGTAGGGGTTGGGAAAGGGGAGATCACAGACAGAGAGAAGGAGGGAGGGGTAAGGGAAAGGAAGAGCAGAGAGAGGGAAGGAGGGGAGTGAGGTCTCAGTGTGTGTCACATCTTGTACCCTCAATGAATCCCCAACAATAAAGTTTTCAGGAAAAAAAAAACCATAAGAGCTATAGTAATACTTTCTTAATCTCAATAGCAGGTTAAATATGGGAAAGAGAAGTAATGGAAAAGAAAATTAATGAAAAAAAAAGAAAAGTTTTTTAAATTATCACTTTGTTCATGATCTTAATGGTGAAGAATAAAGCATCTTAATCATGAAGAATAAAGAATTTTTTCTGTGAGATAAATCGCATAATTCCATTTCATTAGAGTTGGTTTCTGAAGGCTTACCTTGTTTCCCTCTTTGGAACATATTTCCCTGCTTCTTCATTTTCCTTGAATCTCTGGGTTGGTGTCTATACATTTTACTAAACAACCATCTCTCCCATTTTTCATAGCCTGGCCTTGTAAAGGAAAATAACCTCAGTAATCAGCCCAGCCAGGATTCTGAGGCTCACTCCAACCTTCATACTAGTCCAATTCATCTTTTTTGTTCTTTTGTGTGTATGTGATTAGCTGAACCTCCTCTTACTTTATTTTTAATATTCTTATTTTATAAATTTTTAGTGAAACCACCATGTGAACAGCTTCCCAGGCACCAAGAGTATGCTGAGTCCCACCATCACTTTAAGACAAATGAAACTAAATCCAGTTCCTCAGGTATTTCCCCCAAAATTTCAATCATAGGTTGCTCTTTCTGATTTTTTTCCACCTTGGGGAAAAGCTAGGATCTAGGGGCTTTCAACATTTGTTCCATGCTGAGTAGGGTGAGTATATGGCAACTAGCTGTGGGGTAGATGACACTACCATCTCTTTTTTCACTGGCCCCAAGGCATCTAGATTATGCCAGGTCTTATAAGTGCTCTGAGACACATTAGGCAGAAAGCAGTCCTCTAAGTAGTCCCTAGAAAAACTGGAGCATTGGACATTTAGCCCACATCTTTCCTTCCCCAAAGAGAAGCTGGGATCTGGGGGTTTTGTGCACTTTCGCTATGCTGATATATGGAGGGGCTATGGGACTACAGTGACTGCCAGCCCAAATTGCCATCTCTGTTCTCATTTCCCCCAAGAAGCTAGATTATGCCAGGTTCTGTCAGTGTTCCAAGCTGCAATACAAAGAAGTAAATTTTCCAGATAGACCCCGCCCCCCAATGAAGCTGAGGTGTTAGTTGTGTGGTCTACCACTTTTACTCCCCCAGGAGAAGCTGAAAGATGTGAAGTTTCTTCCCAATCATATGGCATTGTGACAGAGATAGATATTATGGAAATATGGTGTCTTCAATTTTCCTATAGCTTTGATGTGGGTAGTTTCGTGCTCAGTTGGGGCACAGGAGCTTCTCAAATAGTTTTTACATTTCTTGCAAAGGAAAATTGTCTATGAATCACTGTTTAATTTCTGTTTATGTAAGGAGAAGAAGGATTGGGGGCTTCCTGTTATCTTGCTGATACAACTCAAGAATACATTTTTGAATTTATTTTTAAAAAGGACAGACGCCAAATAAGAAATGTAATCAAAATATTGGAAAATAAAACAGAGGAAACAGTCTTATAAAAAGCAAAGCATTCAAAACTCTCACAATAAGAAATAGGCAATTTGAATCAGCCTATATCAACTAAGGAAGTTGAATCAATAATATCCTTCCAAAAAAGAAAGCACTAGACACAGGTGAATTCTACTAAACATTTAAGGAAGAAATTATATTAATTCATGGCAATCTCTTCCAAAAGATAGTAGCAGAAGGAATACTTCCTAACTCATTCTATGAGACCAGCATTAACTTAAAAACAGAACCAAGAAAAAAATATATAAGAAAAAGACTATATACCAATATTTCTTATGAACATAAGTATAAAAATATTCAACAAAATATTATAAATTTGAATTTAACAATGTCTAAAAATAATTATGCACCATGACCAAGTGAAATTTATCTCCAGCATGTATGACTGGTTCAACATTTAATAATTAATTAATGTGACTCATTATATCAGCAAGTTAAAGAAAAAAAATCACATGATCATATCAACAAATGTAATAAAAGCATCTGACAAAATTCAACACCCATTTATGGTGAAAACAAATTTAGTACAGAGGGCAACTCAATAAAGAATATCTGGGGGGTGGGGGGTGGAGACAAGATGGCTGACTGAAGCCAGCTTTCCACAGAGGCTCCCATCCAGAAGGAGAGTTAAAGGACAGAAAATTAGTAAGTAACCTGATGAATCAGAGCTGTGCCAAGAGAGAAGGTTGAAGAATGCACATCAACCCTGCTGAGCCAAGCTGCGACCCCAAGGATACAAACACAAGGTACAAAATCCATTGCCAAGCAAATGGAAGTTCCCTCCCCCATGAGAATTGCCTGGAGTACCCCATAAACAAACGAGCAGAGTTCAAAAGTCCTTTCATTATACTCCACAGGAGAGACCCTCTAAAAACTGGACCTTCTTCCCCTACTAGGGTGCCATGGGGCTCACGTGCCAGGCATAATACTGTGTAAACTATATATTCTCTACCTGCTATTCTGAGCTCCCAGCACTCCCCTCCACTCTCACTCTGAGGTCTGGAGGCCTGTTGCCCAGGAGTCCAGATTCTTGGGTGATTTCTCAAGGAGTGTGAACAGGGCCTGGGATGCTGCTGGCCAGTGCTGATTCTGCCGCACAGGAGTGAGGAGAGGACGGTTAGCTGAGAGTGGACCACGCAGGAGCGGTGGTGTCCCGACGCACAGAGCACCAGCCATTTTTGGCAACAATAGTGCTCACCCCTGGATATTCTGGAGTCACATCCCCTGTCTCTCTGGGCAACCAGAAGAGGCTAGGCATCTTCTCAGGTGGTAACCATCGGCTGAACAGATTTGGGATGGAAACGCAGGCCCCAGGAATTTAGCCAGGACAGAAAAAAATTCCACAAAGTTGTTCTGTTCTGCCAGTAACATAAATCAGGGGCATGGCTGGAACTGAGTGAGCACCCCCAGCCTCCATCAAGCCCCACCATTCCTGCCAGATAGTGTGCAGAGAGTAGGGGCCTGGCTGAGGAGACAGATTTCCTTGTGATTCAGGCAGGTGCAAACCCATGGAGTATCTGCCCATTAGAGGCAACTGGGTCAAAGCCCTGTGGGGTTATTAGTGACTGGGTGTGACAGAGGTGCAAGGTGGGGAAGGAGGCATCAACCTTCCCAGACTAATCTATTTGCTGGGTGGGTCCTCCTGACCACACAGAGCACCAGAGCAAGTCATATATGAGTGGTCAGCAGACACCTGCAATCTAGTTGCCAGAGACTTTTTAAACTCTTCCACCTCAGAGAGATGCTGACTGAGATAATTGATTTTGAACTGAGCCCGAGGACAATCCAAGTGATGCTCTGGGTGTGTGGTTGTAGGAAGGTTTGATTTTCCTTTTCCAATTGTTGCCTGTGGAAGCAGGGTGACTTAATTGCTGGTATATCCCCACAGCTGAGACTTCAACCCAAAGTAACTATTTCAGTAGGGTAGGACACAGACCAGCTGAAAATGAGACAGAGCCACATAGCCCCACCACAACAAACAGGTCCCCAGTTTCTCAGACCATAGCACTATAGGCATCCTCAGCAAAGCTCCATGGGAAAAAGTATAAAATAATCATGGGACAGAATCAGCGGAAAAACTCTGGTAACATGAATAATCAGAGTAGATCAACCCCCACCCCAAAGGAAAGATATGGTAGATGAAACTGAAGATCCCATTCATAACCAGATAGCTGAGATGTCAGAAATCAAATTCAGAATTTGGATTGCAAAAAGGATTAATAGAATGGAGAAAAATTTGGAATTAGAAATTCAAGCAACAATTCAAAAGTTGGAATAAGAATTCGAGGAGAAATTCAAAAGTTGTCTCAAGAATTCAACAAATTTAAAGACAAAACCACAAAATATTTTGATGCACTGAAGCAAGAATTTGCAGTACTCAAAGATATGAATAACAAGGTAGAATCCCTCAGTAACAGAGTGGAGAAAGCAGAGGAAAGGATTTCTGACATTGGACACAAAGCTTTTGAACACTCCCAAACTCTCAAAGAGGAAGATAAATGGAGAGCAAAAACAGATCATTCTCTCAGAGAGCTCTGGGATAATTCAAAAAAGGCTAATATCTGCCTCATTGGAATCTCTGAAAGTGAAGAAGTGGATTTGCAAGGCACAGAGGACCTTCTCCATGAAATTATGAAAGAGAATTTTCCAGACATGCGAAGAGATACTGAAATTCATATAGCACACAGTTTCAGAATCCCAGCATCACTGAATCTAAATAAGACATCCCCCAGGCATATCATAACTAACTTCACTAAAGTTAATATGAATGAGAAAATTCTGAAAGCAGCCAAACGTATGAAAACCATAACCTAAAAAGGGAAGAATATTAGAATGACTGCAGATCTCTCTGATGAAACTTTTAAAGCCAGAAGAGAGTGGTCACCAACTTTTAATATCCTAAAACAAAATAACTTTCAACCCATGATCCTGCATCCAGCTAAACTGAGCTTCATTCTTGATGGAGAAATTAAATACTTTAATGACATTCACATGTTTAAGGAATTTGCAATAACCAAACCAGCTCTTCAGGATATTCTCATACCTATCCACCATAATGATCAGCCCAATCCTCTGCCACAAAAGTAAACTCACTCACAAACTTTTGATCAAACTCCAACTTCCACAGTGGCGAAAGGATTAAAAATGTCCCCTGGATGTTCGAAAAACTCAATACCTAAAATTGTACCAGACTTTTCAATATTCTTCTTTAATATGAATGGCTTAAACTGTTCGCTAAAGAGGCATAGGTTAGCTGACTGGATACAAAAACTCAGGCCAGATATTTGGTGCATACAAGAGTCACATCTTACCTTAAAAGATAAATATAGACTCAGGGTGAAAGGACGGTCATCCATATTTCAGGCAAATGGTAATCAGAAAAAAGCAGGTGCTACAATTCTATTTGCAGACACAATAAACTTTAAGCCAACAAAAGTAAGTAAGGATAAGAATTGTCACATCATATTTGTTAAGAGTAATACTCAATATGATCAGATTTCAATTACAAATATTTATGCACTCAACCAGAATGCACCTCGATTTATAAGAGAAACTCTAACAGACATGAGCAACTTGATTTCCTCCAGCTCCATAATAGTTGAAGATTTCAATACTCCTTTGGCAGTGTTGGATAGATCCACGAATAAGGAGCTGAGGGATGAAATTTTAAATTTAAACCCAACAATTCAACATTTGGATTTAGCAGACATCTACAGAACATTTCATCCCAATAAAACTGAATACACATACCTCTCATCAGCCCTCAGAACATACTCCAAAATTGATCACATCGTAGGTCACAAGTCTAACCTCAGTAAATTTAATGGAATAGAAATTATTCCTTGCATCTTCTCGGACCACCATAGAATAAAAGTTGAACTCAGTAACAACAAGAATCTGCATACTCATACAAAAACATGGAAGTTAAATAACCTTATGCTGAATGATAGCTGGGTCATAGATGAGATTAAGAAGGAAATTACCAAATTTCTGGAATAAAATGATGATGAAGACATAAATTGTCAGAACCTGTAGGATACTGCAAAGGCAGTCTTAAGAGGGAAATTCACTGCACTGCAAGCCTTCCTGAAGAGAATGGAAAGAGAAGAAGTTAACAACTTAATGGGACATCTCAAGCAACTGGAAAAGGAAGAACATTCCAACCCCAAACCCAGTAGAAGAAAAGAAATAACCAAAATTAGAGCAGAATTAAATGAAATTAAAAACAAAAGAATTATACAACAGATCAATATATCAAAAAGTTAGTTTTATGAAAAAGTCAATAAAATAGATAAACCTTTGGTTAACCTAATCAGGAGGAAAAAAGAGTGAAATCTCTAATGTTATCAATCAGAAATGGCAAAGATGAAAAAACAACAGACTCCTCAGAAATTCAAAAAATCCTTAATGAATATTACAAGAAACTTTATTCTCAGAAATATGAAAAGCTGAAGGAAATTGACCGATACTTGGAAGCACGTCACCTTCCAAGACTTAGCCAGAATCAAGTGGAAATGTTGAACAGGCCTATATAAAGTTCTGAAATAGCATCAAACATACAAAATCTTCCTAAAAAGAAAAGCCCAGGAACAGATGGCATCACGTC